>VWZK01019068.1:105631-157986 GCA_013396935.1 Baryphthengus martii | reverse complement strand
TTTTTTTTTTTTTTTTTTTTTTTTCAGTGCTTAATTCCTGGTGCAGGAGTTAAACAGATATCACTGCTAGCAGCTGCTCCCCACCAAAACACTTCACAGTTACATGATAAAATGTAGGTGATAACATTGCAGTGCTGTAAAACAAGGTTGTAGAAACGTGGGCATGTACTGATGACAAATTTGCCTTTAAATCTTCTTTGCTAATATTTATAGGCATGAAATCTTAAAGCACCTTTAATGTGCCTATAATCCTGCCCATTTGACAGCTTTTACATAATTTTCTAGGGAAAGGTGACCCGATCATCCCAGGCTGTTGACAGTGCAGCTGAAATGGCCCTCCAATAAATGAAGCAGGATTATCCAGACACTATGGCAAACAACAGCTCATAATATGCATCAAGAAATTTCCATAGCACATCAGATCTTTGTCTTCAATGACACATGGATCATGATGGGATTTCAAGAACACATTTCCCCAGACACTTGATAAGTTTTAACGTAAAAGTATAGCATAAAAGGCTCCTTTCAGATAGATTCTGTTTTCCGTATTAGAAAGAAATTGCTTTCAATCTGGAAAACTAGAGGCATAGTTTTAAGCTGAATAACCATCTTAACTTACATTGCTTAGTGTAGCTGGGTTCCCCAACACTTTGAACACATTTATAAGTTTATTCAGTTAAAATTATAAAACATTACTTTTTTTTTCTTTTTTTTTTCTTTTTTACTGTAGTAAAAGTCACTATTGACAATAAGCAAGTCTTGATGAAGGCCATGATAAAGCTATGCAGAAGTTTTGCTGATTCTCTTATGCTTCTCTATAAAAGCACCTTACACAAAATGCTAGCTATATGCCTCCTAGGTTTACCCGATAATGTCAAGAAACGGTTTTGAAGCTTGCTGTCAATTCATATCAAAGGTATCATGTGCTATAAATTTAGTTTATATTGGGGTAATTATCAGTGTCACGGCCAGATTGTATTAATGCTTCTGCTCCTGTTGCTTAGCTGAGGTACTTAACAATTTGAATGCCACAAAATATCAATACCGATGCTTTATGGCATCATGCCAGAGCAGCCCCAGGACAAGTAAGGTAGAATTGGTTGACAGTTTTTGTTCGAGTGTGGAGTTTGTTTGGTCTCATAAGACATTTATGAGGTCAATTGGATGTCATTTAAAATATCAGGAGAGAAACATATTTAAACTACACACCATGTCCCACTAGGAACACTGAACTCTGTGAACAAATACTAAAAAGGCATTGTGAGCTCTGCCTAGATAAGAAAGAAAAAAAGACTGGGCTGAGGGTGACAAGAAAGGGACCTTCCCCAGAGTAATAACTGTCCCTTTGACATGCTCACAAAAACAGAAATTAGGCAAAAAGAAAAACAAAACCACACGCACACACACAAAAGCTTTGAAACCGGCAAATATTAATTTTCACTTAAAATGAGGTTTACATTGATGATATAGATGTTTATCCAAGACGTAACAGGGGACTAAGACAATGAAGCACCTAGGAAAAAGTCTCAGTATCTGTTTTCTAGGCTGTTCTTTGGTATAGGAATTAAAGGGAAAAAATAAAACAGAATATCCCTATACTGGCTGATCACATCAGTAGACCACCATTTAGGAGATCAAAATGTTCTGCCATTAACCTGATATTTGTCCTCACAGAAAAGTATTTTATTCCTCTCTGCCTTGGTTTCTTAATCTGTTAAAAATTAAGGTCAGTAGTAGTTAAGTTCATTGTGAATACTTTGGCAAATTAGGGTTCATAAGAGATTAGGTAAACCAAATAAAATGTAATAAATTATGAGCATTCATTGTTATAAAAAGAGAGTGGTCAAATTCTATCACTGATTTTTAAGAGATCGTAGAATCAGAGGATGTTTCGGGTTGGAAGGGACCTTCAAGGTCATCTAGTCCCACCTCCCCGCCATTGGCAGAGACATTTTTCATTAGATAAGATTGCTCAGAACCCTGCCCAACCTGTCCTTGAACACTTCCAATGCTGGGGCACCTGCAGCTTCTCAGGCTAATCTATTCCAGTGTCTCACTACCCCTATAAAAGATACTCAGGCTTATTCTTTTTTAAAAAAAAATTAAACATGTTTAAGAGCTGACTACCTCACTTGGGTTGAACCCTTAAAATCAGCACAGTATGAATCAACAGAAAACAAAATCACCACATATAAATTGCACATTTTTGCAAATTATCTATATGAGATTTTCAGCTTCCCCCTTGACAAAAGAAACAATGTGTTACGGCTGATGAACTAACCGTCACCTTACTTGGCTATTTTCTTTACTGTCATGCCTACTGGTGAATCTCAAGCAATACTTGATAATTTTTCAAATACGGAAAGTGTGTATTTCTGCAGTACTTTGTATAGTACATACAATGTGCTAATCAGACTTCAGCACATGACTTGCAAGTTTACTCTCTGTGGGTGATATTTATCCCACTCAAATTTTGGCAGCTGGGTTTATGTGCCTGATCTGAGTCTGTCTCCTTCTACAATGATGGAAAAAAGACAGGTATTTCCAGATTGTGACTTTTCCCAACCACCTAAGGTAGGTGTTTTAGAAGTGCCAGTCTTTCTCCATTGGCTGCAAGGAACACCACCTAAACAGCACACCACCTGATGGTGGCAGTGACTACAGTAAATCTGTTCATAGCATTGCAGCAGTATTCTTCGCTGTGGCGTTCATCTAGGTTGTAGAAAAATTAACAGACATGAGGCCAGGTGTTTACCATCAGTGTCCTAATCTGTTGCATGTTTAGTCTGTCTCTTGCCCAGTGACTATTTACTCAGAGATCTCCACTAGGAGAGATGACCTACTGAAATAAAATGCTTCTATGGGATATATTTCATATTTCTGTTCTTCCTTATTTGAAGAACAGACTTGAACCAGGCCTTCCTCTCCTCAGATGACTGCAAAAAGCAGCAGGGTACAGATTCTCAAGTACAATTTGAAAAAAGAAAAAAAAGGCATCAGTATAATTTCAGAAAATCAGAATTGTTCTGGCAATGAAAAGGGAAAAATGTTTCCATTTTCAAAAATTTACATGATGAAAACTGCTTTCCATTACAGTCCTGTTTAGCACTTGTGCAGCAGTGTATAAGGCATTCCAGTACTCAGACGCCAGGGGAGTAGATCTCCTTAGCAGACCTAGCTGTTAGTGATTTTAGTACTAATTAAATGAGCTACCTTGACTTAGCAACACAGCAGTAATTCTATCCAATATGGTAAAATCTTGATACCAAAGACTTTGCCAATGGTATGATATTCTCAAAATCACTATGAAACCTTAGTTTTCACAATAAACCACAATTTAGTGACTTTTCCTCCTGTTCACTCATGTACAGTAGTCACGTTTAGAAAAAAAATGATGTATAACACATTCAGAAGTTCTAAGTGTTTTTTATAGTAATATGATTTTTATTTCTCTCTGCAAATGTATAGTGCTAAAAGAGCACAGAGAACTCCCAAAATATACTGAAAAAAATATTTATTGTAAAGATCTTCAGATGCTGAGGTACTGTCTGGGTTGCTATCACGTTTGTTCATAGTTTGGAGAAATAGTGTGTACGATCATTTCCATGAAGTCCACTGAAAAATGGAGACTTTACAGTTACAATTCTTGTCCATATTCATATGTAACAGAGCTCCTTACTCATTATCTTCAGTGTCTCTCACAACTTAAAATAGCATTAGTATCATTGTAATGATAAACTAAGTATTTCAGGGTTTTGTTTGATTAACCTTTCCTAAAACTTCTGTGTTGAGGTCTTATGTGTTTATTAGAATTAGATAACAGTCATTCATTTTGCAAAGCAGTGCAGAAAAGAAACGCCAGATCATAATACCATATAAGAAAATAGGGGGTTTTGTTTGTTTGCTTTGCTTTTAATAATGGGTGTAATGTTGAAAGTATTCAAGCAAACAGAACCGTCGACAGTCTCACCTTTTACACTTAGATCAAGGAGTGAAACCAGTTAGAGAAATCTTTGCCTTATATTTTAGATACTTCATTCCCATAGTAGAGAAAGTAGCTTGAGCACTACTTCAGGAGATCTAGGACTCGGACAAGACAAATCCAGAATAATTCAAGTGTTGAGGTGGTTAGGGGGGAGGACTCTCTGGCATCAATGTAAGAAAGCATCTCAGAGTTTGAAGCACAGCACCATCTTTCTGCTCTGTCTTTGTACAGTCCCGGAAGAATGAATGTGCCCCTTTGAATTTTTCTGCCCTAAACTAGGCATCTTTACGTGTTGGACTCTACCCATGTAAGCTCACCACTCCAGGCTTCTTCTACAGGCCTCAAAAGGAAACAGGCATCTCTGGAGGATACTTCATTAAATCCATTTTTAATGCTTACGCAATGGCAAGATGAATTCTACTCTGCACACCAAGCACAGACTCCAGTGTGTTGGTAAATTTTGTAGCAGGAAGTCCTCTGAGCAATCAGGAGAGGATAATTTTTGATTGTGTTAATAAAGGCACTTTAATCTTTGAAGCTGCCTAAGAAATGTTGGTAGGGCAGAATGGAATTTACCAAGACTCTAAGACTAACATTCCTAATCTTGAAACAAGAGATGATATCGCATATTTATTTAATAGCCCTTTCATCACTTTATTGATGATGCTGTGAAAGAAAAAGGCTGGAGAAGACGTCATGGTGCAAAAATAATTATAATTAGGAATTGAGGGGTAGTAAATAAATCATCTTCTATATTGCTTTCTTCTTTTCTCTTTCATTTTGGGTATATTTTCACACACTGGTTCCAGGATTCATTTGCATTCCAAGTGCTCTTATTAAAGCAGCACCATTTATTCTACAATATATACAAGAGTTTCTATTTTTAAAATTCTATTTCAAGGCATGAGCTTGGCATACAAAGTCAAATCCCGGGAGTGAGTCCTTTCTTTTTCCTTTAAAAAATAATAGGAAAAAAAATCCATCTGAATAGTTTTAGGTTACATGAGGGGAAAAACAGAAGATGGTACTTTCATCCACTTCCTCCCATTTTCTTCTCCATTCTGAAACACAGCATCTGCATAAATGAAAATGAAGATGAAAGATGAAAGTTTCTTCTTTTTTTCCTACAATTTTAGACATTTTAAGTATATGTAAATATTTATATTTATATATGAATGAACAGAAGAAAATTCAGTGTATCCAACATAATAATTACTTTCACTGTGTAAACCTCACGCACATATGCAATGCAGAACTGACCTGATATATCATAACAGTGTCAGTTAAACTGTGATAATCTATTTGATGAAATTTCTGCATGCTGGAAAGAAATTTTATCCATTAATGTTCAAAAGGGTTACTCTTTGTAGCAGTAAGGCATATAATAACATAAACACACTTCTGCTAAATAGGAACTGCATTTAAAAAAAAAAAACCAAAACACATTCAGATTCAGATTTTTAGAATATCATCTTATTGGAAGTTCCATCTGGAGTTGAAAACATGTTATTTTCAAGCATTTAAGTGAATCTAAACTTTTTTTTTACAGTCTGGAGTACTTTTACTACAAATTTATTACATCAGTCTCCTCAGAATATAGCAATTTAACAAGACATATAATCTCCCACATAATCAACAAAGGAAGGACAAGCAAGCAGAGGTTATCACTACTTGTGCTATGAGAAGAGAGAATCCCAAAGTCCTCATACAGATTCATCTGTCCCTGATAACCAGTACCGCTATTCCATCTTTAGAGGCAGATAAATCTATGTGCAAGAGCTATCTTCATTAGCAACTGCAGAACAAGAATATATTTAGATGTTAATTTTTTTTTTTAAATTTTTTTTTTATGCGGCCAACTAGAATTCAGAGAGATGAAGTACCTGCATTTCTGAGGTACTGGCTATTTTCCATTTACATCAGCTTCATGACAGACTTTTGGTCCTCAACAGCTCATTGGGTTTGATCCTATCAAAAGAATTGTCTCAGATTATTGTGAAGGTGTGGGGCAAAGTTTGAATGATAATCCAGATTTACAGAGTTCTAGTTGAATGATTTTGTGGACGAGCATTTGTCACTATGTAGAGAATGAAAAACAAGACTTTGGGTTTATCTGCAGGAAGAGCCTCATGCATTGCCATGAAGCACCACATATAATGATATGAGTGAAAAACTATATTCCAATGTGGGTAATTATTGTTCATATTTTATCAGGCTGATTCCTAAAAAAAAAAAAAAACACTAAACCTCACTTACCATATTTTGGTTTACCTAGAAAACAAAAAAAAATTATGGAGCTGAACTCTGCTTTCAGTCAAGTGCCTAAATGTATATTAAATTGCAGAAACTATGTACTAGGGCCAGAGTTTAACAGACAACTATTTTCTGCTGTCAATACAAATGTATTTCCATCTGTGAGATACTGTTTGCATATTTCAAAGACTTTCTTCGTGAGAAAAAAGGTGGAATCTCCTGTTTTATTTCATATTCAGGTGACAATCTGCATCTAATTTTATTACACTGAAAATAAACCTGAGAAATTGTCCTTCAAAGCATAAGCTTGGATGAAAATTAAATGCAAATAACAGTCTATATTGATTTATGGTGTGCACTGTTTTCCTGGGGTTTCAGTAATATTTTTATTCATTCATAATTAAGTATAAATTATTTTAGTTTAAGAGGTAGTATAGTCCCAACCACTTTGTAATAGATAGCAGACTCTGTGATTTTTTTGTTTTGTCTTTAGCGTTATATCTTCCTTACAATTCTATTTCTTTTACACAAGAAAGATATAACTCCAGGAAAAGCCTATCTAGCAATTAATGATTACATTTATATTCACTTTGAGTCCTCTGTAGGTCACCTACCCTATGTGTTTAACAGAGGCATCATAATTACTGTGACTTTCAAATCTGAGAGAGCGGTGTTTGATTCAGATTGCAGACGATCCAGGATAGTCCAATTTTGTCTGGGCAGAAGCAGAAGCAGTATATAACATATCATTTTTTTGGTAAAATACAACTAGAGGATTGGTCTGACCTACCTATAGGGTTGGCATCTCCCACTGTGCTGGTTGCCACAGGCCCCCTTCAGAATTAATGAGAGAAACAGGCCTTTTGTGGGAAGAATTTATTCAACCAGATAACAGCACTTACCTTGGGATGGGTCATATCATGATCCACATGAACCGACTGTGTTGAGTAGAGCTCTTCTGGCTACTTCAGTCAGAAAAATGCTCCTGTCTAGGAGCACACGTTAGATACTCATAGAATCATGGAATAGTTTGGATTGGAAGGGACATTAAAGTACTTCCAACTCCCCTGTCGTGGGCAGGGACACCTCCCACAAGATCAGGTTGCTCAAAGCCCCATTCAACCTGGCCTTGAACACTTCCAGGGGGCATCCACAACTTCTCTGGGCAACCTGTTCCATTTCCACAAAATACTGTGATTACTTCTCTCACAAGGAGAAGACCTGGCTATCCTGAAGAGTAGACTGAAAGGATCTTTTCAAGGTTCACATGAACCCAGAGCCAAAAATCACGGCATCTCCATCAAACTTCTTTACCAGGCAGCTGTTGTGGTAGTGCCGAGATGCCAGGCATGCCACTTTGAGTGCCCTCTGCTCTTGCTGCCTGACCGGGAGCTGCTAGAGTACACAGAGCCCTGCAGCCTGGTTCTTCTCAAGGCAACTGGAGGAGCGCTCACAGATACAACATGTCATAGTGTGCTCCCGCAAATATGGTCCTTAATGGGTTTTGACAGTACAAGTGTCCCAAGTTGTAGAGGAGACTACGTGTTTTTGACACAGCTCAGTCTCAAACAGAATGAAGGGATAGGAATTTTACTACTAGCAGTTCTTTTAGTTGTGAACTTCTGAGTAATCAGAAGACCTTATTGTTCTGTACTCAATTTAATCCCACATACTGAAAAGACAGAGCACTCACTTCTTCCCCTTAGTTTTTCCTTGATTTCCAGTTAACACAGGCAAGAACTGAATCCTGAATCCTGACCTATGAGTTTGTAAGATTGTCACTTCTGGGTGCCTGTTCTGAAAAATTAGTGGTATGGCCAGCAGCAACATGCTGCTGAGCAGTCAGAGAGCCTGTTAAATTGGATCAAAGGATATCTCTAATTTTAACTATGTGCCATAGCCTTGCTGTAAGGTAGTTCAGCACTCACTTCAGATATCAGAAAATGTAGGAAGCTGTTTAAACAAATCCCTTTGGAAATGTGGTACCAGGCTGAATGGCAGCAGAAACAACAGTGAGAAAATCCTTGTACCCGGTACTGAGTTCAAACCCCTAGATTCTGCCTCCTGCTCTTACATCCCCTTTCACACACTGCGAAGTTCCCGGGGGATATCATAACCTGCTCTTTCAGGAGCTCCTTGAAATTAAATGTGTAGTTTAAAGTTGCCATTGAGCCTTCCTTTACAGTCAGCAGAGAAGGAAAACAACAGCCCATCTACCTTCAGTACCCATGCTGGGGTGGGATGAATCGTGGTCTGGTTATGCCTCTCCCTCTGTTGATTAGAGAGTGAGCCTTGGAGAATACTTGAAGTGAGAGTTATGACTTTTACTTAGCTAATTTTCAGTAAATTAAATCCTACTCTTGCTTTAATTACACTCCTAGCTGCAGGGAAAATGAAAAAAAAAAGTTAGTTCTGATGTAAACAGGATCAAGCCTACATCCTATGAAGTTAATACCCAGATGCAGCAAGGGCAGCAAAAGTTTTTGGAGGTCTGCAGCTGAATTTTCTAACTGTGTTTAGATCTAGAAGTTTAATCTTAACTTGCTAAAAGAGTACAAAGTCAATTATAATGGCTGTAAAGCTGAAAGACACAGGACCATTTTCTTTTCAAGGAATCCATCAAATCTATGTTACTACAATTCCATTCACTTCGATACCATCAAAACATTTGAGGCTATCTGTTTTTCACCATCTTCAAAATCAAGGTGAAAAATCCATGGGGATATCATTCTCCAAAAAATATCCATAAATCACAAACTGAAGAACTGTTACTACTAACCTCAGAGGGGTATCTTTGCTTCTTTCTTTTGCCTTCTAATATATAACTTTTCCTATAGCTTGCAATAATATTTTTTTCCTACACATTGAATTATATCCTCCAATACCTTTAGATCTTTTCATAAAGCCCACAATTCAACTGTGAGCTGAGCATGAATTTGCTCTCTGGTGTTCTCCTTTCCCTTGCTTGAACCTAATCTTTTCTTCCTATTGTATTTGCCTGACTTGAACTGTAACCTTTTGGGAGTGGTGGGTGTCTAGTTATGCCTTTGCAAAGCATATGTGGATTATACCAATAGCACAATTCTGCGTTCTGAGTTCAAGAATATGTTATTGAGAACATGTTGGGGATTTTCTTAATGAAGCATAAAACATAAATTTTAAGAAACTTCATTCATGAAATGAAGACAAAATTGCCATTGTTGGTTTTTGTTTTGTTTTTTTTTTGACCTAGGATTCATGTTTCCACACACAGAAAAAAATATATTATCTGGATTTGCCTATAAGAAGTGGAAATGGTTGATATAGCAGCAAAACACAAGACCCAAATACTCTCTTGCCCCCTTCCCAGCCTCCTGGGGTTTTGGCAGTATGAGACTTCAAAAGGGAGTAAGTGGCTTATATAATCAAAGTTAAGAGTGCAAAGGAAGAACTACAAAATGTCCAATCCTCTCCTTAAGAATATATTATGATCAAGTGAAATCAAGGAACAAAATTAAAAGGAATAAATACAGTTAGCAAGAAGCCTTAGATAAATAAGAATAATGCAGTTAGGAGAGAAGAATCAGACATAATTGCTGTATTAGTGCATTGCTAATGAAGCTGGAATGAAACCAGGTGGAAGAGATCTATTTGTTGCCCATTGGCTCCTGCAGGCTGGAGATAGTAATATGAAAAACACTAAAGACGGAGGAAAATTTAATGAAAGTAGACTGACCTGCCAAATCAGTAGTAATATTATAATCTTTTCCATATAAGGTAATGTGACATTACCCTAACATTAATGAGAGTATTACAGTGGCCATCGTATAAGAGCACACTTTTGCATATTTAAGTGCCAGTGTTTCTCTTTTTTTTTTCCTTTTCTTTTCCCCTGGTTTAATTTTTGTTAGTTTGTTTGTTTTAATTAAGAATGTTTTCCTGGATAAGGAAAAATAATGGCAATCAATACTCTGATAATGTCAGAATTATTGTTTTGCTTCTGCAACATATTTAAAAAAAAAACCAAACCAAATCATTCTGTTTATAGATTTATCTATAAACCTTCATTAGCAGCTAAGAAACAGACTAAGGAATTTGACCAAAAATCCTGTGGGTAGCCTCTTTTTTTTTTTTATTATCATTCAAACTAGCTTTTTTCCTTCTCCCCTTGTTTTCCACTCCCCTTTCTTTAAAAAGAAAAACAACAAACCTTTTTCCCATGGTTACTAAGCATGTGGTTAAAGGGGAGAAAAATCTTATTCACTAACTGATTTTCATTTAGTGCACCAGGAGCCTTAAGCCACTTTGTGTGCAGATTTCCAGTTTCAATTAGAATGGATTTGCAGACATCAGATGATGTGAAAAATTATCTCATTTGAATCACATGAAACCAAACCACTAAGACGTTGCTGATGAGGGAAACAGTGGTCTCATCTTTCCTGTGGTGTGCCATCTCTATTAGACTTTGTAAACTGCGGCAGTTTGAAATCTTTAACCAGCCATTACTAATAAGCATATGTTAATTGTAGCAGAGATCATAAGCAGGTCAATTAGGAGGCAAAGACTGGGACAGAATGAAACATTCAGCTGGAGGGAGAATTCAGGGCAGGTGTCGGCCAGCATGTGCTGCCCTGCCAGGAGCTCGAAGCATCTTGGGTAGAGCTCATTTAACGTTTTGATTTGCTGAATTTGCATTTCAGATTTCCATTCCTAATAGACAATATAGTCAGTCTTTGTTAATGAGGACTCTGATTACATGTGCCATTATAATTGGGAATTAGCAGGCCAGCCTTGTTTTGGAGATTAAATCCAAAGTAAATTGGATTAAAGACAGTGCTGCTGAAACCCCTTTCTTTTTGTTTTCTCAAGCCAAAGGTGAGGAAGACTCCATTTGTTTTCTACATCGTATTCTTACCTTGATTAGCATGTCTTGCAGTTTCTTTATACTTTTTGCACAGATCATCTATTAGTGGTTCCAATATTAAAAGCAAATGAGAAATTGCTGTGTTTACTTGAATGATCCTGATAGTGCATTGATGAACCGAGTGCCAGTAAAGAATTAAGAGTATTCTGAAACATTATTTCTTATTATATAGTAAATGTCTCTAAGTGTTACCTGCGCAGGGTTTATCCTTCTACTAAATGTTGTTTTTAACTCTTGGTGCTCTTATCCTACCTTCATTTACACCATTTCGACTCCATTGACTTCACAGGAGTTACTCCAGTTTTAAAAAGACTAGATTAATTTGTTATGTAGTTCCATAGGTAGATATTTAGATGTGTTTTCAGTTAATTCAGAAATGGGAAAGAAGGGTAATTTCTTTCTTTCTATTTTATCTCAGGTATTAGCAGACAACAAGACAAGTTCTGTCACTGACTAGGTTTTTTGTACTATAGCTTTTTAGTAGCTGAAGTCATATCCAGTTGTAGCTCATCTTTCATGCGTCTTATTCTGTGGCTCATTCATGTAAGTAAAATATAGTTCAGATTCCTTCAAAATTCCAAAATAATTTAGTTTTATAAGCTAGTTATACTCTAATATTTTTCATTAATAGGTTTGCAGATGAAATTGATTTTCTTCCAGTTGAAAACAGGTAATAAGTTTTCTCTGCAATGGCAAGAAAAACAGTCCAGCAAATAAAAGACAGCATATTCCATGTCATTATATCTTGCATCTGACAAAAAAAAAGAAGCAGCTGTTCTTGCATAGGTCATCAAAAGTAGAAAGCAGAAAAGCAAAAAAAAGAACTACTGAAGTCAGTCAAGTGAATCATCAATTTTCTTGCTCTTTCAGGAAACTAAGGTTGTCAACACAACAGGTTTGGGGTTTCCTATTAAAAGGCAGTATTTTTTTTTTTTGCTGGTTTCATAAATATCTTTAAATATCTCACTTTCTGTTTGTTACTTCTTTTAGGTAAGCTCCTAATTGGAGTACGACAAGTATACTCTTTGCTCTGGTAACTCAACAACTATTTGGGTATCCGTGCATTAGGTACCAAAGTTGTGTTAGTCCATAAGAAATCTTCAAGCATTCTCATTGCCTTTCTGCTGCTTCTTAGTAATTAGATTGAAAAAACAAGCATATTAAAACAAAAGATGAAGAACTAGCTTTTTGTTTCTTTGTTTGTGTTATTAAATTCACTTCTAGGTTTACAGAAGAATGGGGCACATTAGTTACGCAAGAAAAAACAGATTTGCTGGAGCCTGACTATAGAAGGCATTTCCAGGCTGCTGGGTGTGAACTGTCCAGCACAAGTAAGAAGTTATTTTTTGGCAGAGTAAGTTTCAGAGAACAAAATAATGAACTTTAAACATCATCTGACTTTGTTGTGTGTAAATTGTTTAGATCAGAAAATGTTTTTTATCCCAGGAAAATATGTGGTAAATCATAGGGATGTGCAAATAATCAGCTTCTATACATATCAGATGCTCTGAACAAACTCCTTTGGCACTTACTGCCTCTTACGCATCAAATAAGTATTCTTCTTACAACCTTGTCTGATTTCTGAGTATTATGAGGGCTATGCAAATACATTTTTTTTCATCATTTCTGTTTGTTTGAAGAAGAGAAAGGGAAGGTGAAACTGCATACGAAAAATCGTCCAAGGAAATACCAGTGATCACAGTTACACTGAGATGGTTGTGTTCAGTGCTGGCATCACCGCATTACCACCTCTGCACTGTCAATCACCCAGAGTGTGGTTTGAATACTAAGTTTTACTCTCTCAATCCTACCATGAAAATAGATTTAGCCATTAAACTGATGACAGGTAGAAGATTGGACAAATTGAAGTTGTTTGCTTATGTTTGGCCGTACATATCATATGCACAAATTAATGTTTGAATATGAATAAAAACATGTGTGTGCATGTGGTTTTATGTGTAGAGACAAAATATGCAAAGAAAAGAGTAGGGATTTTTAAAGGAAGATTTTAACTATAAGCCATAGAGATTTGTAATATTCATAGCACTTTCGTTGGCATTTGTAAGACATCACTTCTTGGAAGTAAAAATGTTAACATTATGGCAAAAGGAGCCTATAAAATAATCCTCCTTGAAAAGGAATGAGTACATAGGACAACTCTGGAAAACAAAGGAATTGTGTCAGGACAAAAAAAGCACCTCATATATGGCAGAAAGCCGGGGCTGTAGCAAAACCTCCTGCCAGAGCTAAGTATGTATTAATTATTATTACACAGCAACTTGAAAAAGGCTTGTGTAATTAACCTCAAAGTCTTCCTCAACTGATTTTTTCCTCTAGGCAGGAGCTTTGTCAGGAAGTTCAGAAAATGGTAGATGATTCAACATCATTTTCACAGTGGAACTTTGAACCTTAACTGTGAGAAACCTACCATCACAAGGTTGTTATTGTTTGCAATCCCTATTATCTGTATTTTGTTTGCAAGGGCCTTTTTAGCTAAATAGTCCTCAACAACATAGGGATACACAGGTTCTACCCGAAATAATTTGCGAGTTAAGATAGTAGTGCTGTTCAAAGCAGGACTCTAATCATTCTGCTGAGAAAACACCGGCACTACTACCGTTATAGGTCTTAATCTGTGTGTATATCTGAGCACTTTCTAGCATTTATAAAAGATACCTTTTTTGACAGAGATATTAACATTGAATTTGAGACTAAACTTAATATGGGTGGATACTTGTAAAACCAGACAGTATGAACATCAGGTTCGCTTTTGTGCTATTCCAGTTACTGAGACACACACTCTGCTATTACCCTAGCCATTTCTCCTCCAGAGCTTCTCCTGTCTGTTTACTGATTTTTCATTGTTGGGTTAGATGTGCATGGACATGATAAGAATGTAAATGTGACATGACCTGGTGGTGGGCTCCAAGGTTGAGAAGCAAAGTGAAAAAAAAGAGAAGACGAAAGGTGAGCTAAGGGAGACAGGCCAAATGAACAAGGGAGATTAGGAAAAAGTTGCAAGAAGGTTGAGATGAAGGCTATCTCTGAATGACTGATACTGTGTGTGCAAGGGGCACTTTTCCTTTGTGATGCTACTACCTGTACTGGTTTTGGCTGGGATAGAGTTAATCCTGCTATAAGAAGAGAAGGCAGGGGAGCAGGGAAAGAAATTGGGAGTGGCTGTTAGACCTCACAGTCCCCCTGGGTTCTATATTGACACTAGAGAATTCCAGGGGTGAATGTGAGCCAGTTCCTTTTAAAAAGTCTGAAATGTCAATACCGTTAAGACAATGCCCCACAGTGCATTTGGTTCCTGCTTGAAGAGTGAGAGAGTTGCACTCAGAATTTCCTCCTCTCGGGGCATTGCATTGACCCATGAAATCTGATTAGTAGGACTTACCTCCAGGTGGCCTTGATGGGACGTCTGGTAGAAATTGAATGTCTGGTAGTACTCAAGATGCTTGGAAGTCAGAAAAATGGGAACATTTCCTTGTCTGTCTATCTCATAGAACTAAAACTAATAAGAATTTGAATTTTTGGAATGCAAAATTAGAAGAATAATGTGGTTTCCTTTCTGGGCAGTCTATTGTGCACTGTATGTTGCTGTATAAATTAAAGAAGACAAACACAAATTTTTAATGTGTTTAATATTTGCATTTTTTTTTCACCAAGAGCAAGTTTGGTCATAGTTACCAAGGTCTTCCTGAGGAAAGTCCCAAAACGTACTTGATATTCTGGAAACAGTGGGACCAGTCCAGTCCTAATGCAGGCAGTAAGTACACCATTAGTGTTAGTGGTGCTGCTGGTACCCTTTCAGCGATGAAGTCAGGGCAACAAAAGCATGAATATAAGCAGGTAAGATCTCTCTTTTTTTTTTTTTCCAGAGTACCTGAGGGTCTAGATAATTTGGAGAGAAGAGGAACAAAAGAATTAAAAAGGAGGTTATCAGTACAGAAAATTAAACCTCAGTCAGATTCAATCAAGCAAGCAATAGGTTTCTTCACCTCTTTTGATACAGATTGGCTACCCCAACACATGAGCCTTGTCATTTAAATTAGTAGCTTAGTGTAGCAGGTAATGTATATACAATGACCAAGGTTTTCAGAAGGGAATTTGGATTTGCAGTCCCATTGCTCTAGACAAGCTCTGTTTGATTTCCAACTTGTTCCTTGACACTGTTAGTCCCACTAAGGTGCCACTTCACTGAAAGTTGGCTCAACAGGTTTGACAGCTTCTTCACTTCTGTAGCTCTATATGGTGCTGTGAGACATGAATTATAGGAGATATTTGTTGATAAGTGGTTAACCGTTTGTATATTGTTTCACACAAGGCAAACATATGCTTCTGATCTCAGGGTACTGTCTTGCATTTGTACAATGTCCCGAAATCCGTGTTTCCCTCAGACCAATCCATATAAATATAAATCTCACTGTAAGGATAGTTGATTAGATAATCTTACAGACTATGTATATTCTGATTTTTTGTAAGTTAAGTCAAGTTTCCAGAAATTGCAGTATTAGACCAACATGCTTCGTGTCACACCTTATACATATATATACACTTGGGAGTTTTGCCCTATATCCTTCTTCAGGAAGCTCCATAACACTTCACCGCTTCATGCTGGTGACTAAGTATTATTCTTTTCCATAATATTGAATTTACTTCCTTTCACTATCTTAAATTATGTGGATCTCAGTCCATTGTAGGTATTCATACAGAACAAATGATGTATCCAAATACATATCACATATATAAGACTATTTATTCATGTTGATATTCAGATGCTTCAAAGAAAGATCTTGATATTTATGTTTACACTCAGAATATTGAAATATATATTTTTTTATGTTTCAATATCCACTTTATCCTAGAATCACTTTCCTCAACAATAAAAGGTTTCACAGAAAACACTTCCAGCCAGGGACTGACAACCTGCACCACCAAAGGGCTTTCCAGAGCTGCCTCCTGTTCTTATAACCCACTCAGAGAATCAGAGGCTGAGTGCCAGTAACACTTACTTTAGACCTCTGTTGTTACTACCCCCCACTCCACTTGGTGCAGGAGAGCCCACACATTCCACGTTGAAGCTCTGGGGACCAGTAACAGCAGAGGTTTCTGTGTCAGGACCCAAATCTTCAGATTGCGTATGTTACCTATCCTGATGACTCAGCTTGCCAGTTCCTTTGCAAGGGTAATTTAGGAATGATAATGATGTTTCCTTAAGTCTGGGATCTGCTGGACAAAGAAATATAATACGGAAAAGCTTTAAGGGCAGTATAATGAGAAATGTGCCTATTTCACCTCACTTTCTGGTAAGTCTCCTGTGGAAAGTACATACACATTTCTGCACTGGGCACAAAATACACTGCATTGTATTCAAAGCTGCTGCCAAGTGTCTTGTTTAAGTGTTTTAATCAAAGAACATTGAGCTGGCACTGGAATCAAAGGGATGAATGCATTTTTTTTTCACGTGAAAATAAGAGAATAGCTTTAACCGAGGGAAAAAAAGTTGCAGAGTGTGTCTGTCTATGTGTGTTTGCATATGTATGTGTATGTGTGTGTGTAGGGGGTAGCAGAGGCTATGACATAGCATATGAAGTCAATAGTGTAGTTGTTATTATTTATACATGAGTAAAGATTACAAATGCAGGCAATAGCTCAGATCTCTCACCCCCTGGATCTGTGAAACCTGTCACTCAGTCTCCTGCGGTGTGTCTTCCTGTCTCCGAGCCATTGGACCACCTGCTGCCATGACTCTCATCTATTGCATCGCCCGAAGGCCTCGATGATAACAGCATTGATTCCAATGTACATCTAATTACTTCTCATAATCTATTCATTTCACAATAGTGTAGTGAAACATCTGTCACATCATAAACTCTTTAGTATCCTTATCAAACCACCAAAACATACTCTGCTGCCAATTGGCACTACCTTGCTTTCTCTTCTTATTAATATGATGCAAACATATCTATGGTTTTTTGGTTGCTTTAGATGAATTTCCCTGATGACCAGTGAAAAAGAATTGGGCAAACTGCAATTGTAAAGTCTACTCGCTACTTAGTGAGGTACCATTATTGATGTCGTACAAATATCAGTGAAAATTGCTTTGTTTCTTCTAGAGATAAAGGCTCTAAATAGGGTCTTTAACATTTATAGCACAGTAATAGATGGCTCCTTTTCTTGGCTCAGTGTGACTGATTCATTTGCTAAAATAAGCATCTCAGGGCTTATTACATTTGAGCGGTATATTGCATGGAAAAGCCTTTTACCTTTATAGTTTTTACTTTACCTGTGGGTAAATAATGCCCACTCTTCCGCTTTCCTCATGTAAGAAATCAAGAGCAAGGAGACCCATTAGCACATATTTTTATTATCAAACTATAGAGAATCTATCTATCCCAACAGGATCATGAATATACAGTCACATCTAATAAAGAGACCTGATTAGTCCACTGTAAGGAACCTCAGATATTCAGGCAACATCACCGAAAATAAACTCTGAATAGTGAGGTGTTGGTTTACCATTACATGCCGAATTATCACGAACAACAAATCCCAAGTGAAAGGAGTGATATATTAACTGTGTATTCCCTTTCATGGGCGATGTTAGCACAAACTGGGTTTTGTTCCTGTTGTTTTAAATCTGCAATATAAATGAGTTTAGTCTTGATTTGATAGCTGTAGAAATGGGAGCTGTTTGTGCATCCTCAGAACAGATACAGCACCAGCAGCCGTTCTGGGAGCTTCCTCACAACACATTTCAGCCCATCTTTTGGAGGACCCGCTTTACCATGGCTTTGCAGTGGCTGATGAGGAAGCTAATTTGGATTCTCTGTCAAGGTTGTGGTGTGGTGCCTGTCACCATAGTTACTTTTATTATCCGAACATCTGGCAGTAAGGAAATGGACTCCCATCACTAATTCAGGCCACATTTTCTTAGTTCCTGACCTTGCTGGGAACCACAAGGGTGACCCTAAAGGTGAAGGAGTCCACATCTCATTACCAACCCCCAGAACAGCCAGTCCTCTTTTATCCATTTGTCAATATATAATGCAATCCAATATATAACACAACCTGAATATTTATCTGCCTTTATTTTCATCACTTGTGCATTTTCTAGTTTGGAATAGTTATCATTTGTACCTATTTACTTAAAGTGTATGTTTTTACATCCAAAATACCCTCGCTACTCCAGCACAGTAGGGAAGCATATAGAGATTTTAGTGCTATTGACATATCTTGCAATATGCATGCGTCTGATGCATAAGTCACTTAAAAGTGAATATTTGACCTATTCAGTCCTTGATGCTGCGTTGTAGAAGGGCTGTGCATTTGTGAGCATTCCTCTTCATTAGGAACAAAAGCAGGAAGAAGCAGTTTAAAACTAAAGAAAAAGCTTTCAGAAAAGCTCAGAGCTCACAGAACAGGTCAATGCCAGGTCCAGGCTGACACTCCGTTCCAAGTACCAAAACTTGCTTTATCATGACTATTGAAGAATTCAATTTACACTCTTTCTATCCCACTCACATGAAGCTACAGTACATTGCTTGTAACAAAATGGAGAAGCCTTACCTGGCCAGTGGAGAGGGTTATGTATTTCCACAGCAGTGTAGAGTTCATCCACTGAGACTAACGACATCTTTAGATTAGGTTGCCCTGTGTGTCTCCTCCGTGGGTCACATTTGCTGTTCATGCTTCTCCCACTGTGGTTTCACCATGGGCCAAAACTGCCGTTTTCACCATGGGTTCCCTGTGTGTCTCCTCCGTGGGTCACATTTGCTGTTCATGCTTCTCCCATTATGGCTTCACCATGTGCTAAAATTCTGCAGTCTACTGACTGTAGAACATGAGCCTGAGTAGATCATGTTACTGCTTTCTCAGTTTTACTACATCTGTGTCAGGAACATTCCCTGGCTTCTGTGGTACCCAGTCATTTGTATGCCAGGTGGGCAATAGTCTGATATAAAAGAAGTTAAATCTAAAGAGAAAACAATGATAGATAATATTTTATAATAAGTATAAATTTATTATACTCATGGAATTTTCATAAATCAATGGCAAGGGAATACTTGTTAGACCAACACCATAAAAAAAAAATAAGATTGATCTATAGTTTTGAGATTTTAAAGGATAATTTCAGAAGGTAGAGAGTTAATTTACTTTTAGGCTTTGAGATTTTCTTCATAAGTCTGATAGCTAAGGTTGATTGATTTTTTTTTTCTTTGGAAATGAAAACTGAATTCTCGTGTCTCATGAATGTAGGACATAAGGATTTTTAAAGAGTATCAGGAAAGTAGCTGTCAAATCACTCCTAAAACATATAATATTAGGTTTATTTCAGATATTGTCCCCATGACATCAGCTACATTATGGATTGCAGTTAACAGTCAAAGACTGCAGTACCAGAGTAGTACATATTGTCATTAACAAGTATTGGAAATTTGAAGAGGGAAGTCTGCAAAGGAACTGATTGTCCAAAAATGAAGAAAATATGTGCAAGGAGCCAAGAATTACATCTATGGGAGTACAGAAAGATTTTACAACCAGTAGACACTTGAGAATTGTCTCAAAACAAAGTGAATAAAAGATACTTTGGTTTGATATCTGTGTTGAAAGGGGTTTTTTTTGGGAAAAAAAACCCCGAAACACACAACATAAAAACACAACACACTGAATGAAAGCAATATACGATTTTCCAGTTTTAGCTAGCCAAAACTCAGTAAATTAATTTGGATTAAATAAAAAAGAAATTGCACATCATAATCAAACAGGGGTCTTGAACAGTGCAGAAGAGAATGTAAATATTTTGTTGTTTATTTTAAATTGAAGGTCAAATTTTAAATAAAATGAAAATTTTTAAAGCAAAAATATCAAATATTTGTTTTCAAAGTATCAAAATAGCACTTTTAAACATTATCAAAGTGTAATCCTTATTTCTCTTCTGAAACCATGAACTTGACCCAGATTTTTGAATACTTCAAGTTCTTCCCAAAGGGAATTTTTCAACAAATTCATTGTCCATCAAAAGTAAGTAGATAAATAAATGAATAGAAAGATTTCAGTGTTATTTCAACTTAAATCTTCACATTAGGAAGACGTATTGGAAAATCAAGGTGGCAGGTATGTCTTACAGCAGAATAGCATGGTGTGTTAGCCTTGGATAACAGCCAAATTCCCACCCAGCCACTCTCTCATTCCCCCTCCTCAACAGGACAGAGGGAGAAAATAGGATGAAAAAGCTTGTAGGTTGAGATAAAAACAGACAGATCACTTATCAGTTACCTTCTTGGACAAAACAGGCTTGACATAGGAAAAATTAATTTATTGACACTTAATATAGATCTGGAGAGTAAGAAACAAAGACAAAAATTAAAACACCTCTTCCTCACCCTATTCTTTTCTCATGCTCAACTCCGCTCCTCCATTCCCAGCTCCTCTACCCCTCCCCAGGAGTGAAGCATTGCAGTCAGTCCATAACAGCTCCTTCCTGCTGCTCCTACCTCTTTATGCTTTTCCTGTGCTCCAGCATTAGTCCATGGACTACTGTTCTTCAGGAACTACTCCAGCATATGGTGTCCGTAGGCTGTAGTTCTTCATAATGAACCTGCTTCAGTGTGTGCATTCTTCCACAGGTCACAGCTCATCAAGAAATATCTACCTGTTCTGGCAATATTTTGCAATATTTGCTGCAGCATCTCGCCCCTCCTTCTTCACCAACTTTGGCATTTGCACTGCTGTTCCTTACTTTTTTTTCTCTCTTTCTCTGCCTTTATGGCATTTTTTTCCTTTTTAAAAATAAATTTTCCCTAAGATATCAGTGTCTTGGGTGAGGCACTCAGCCATGCCCTTTAGTGGGTCCATTTGTGCTGGCTGGACATGGCAGCCACCTCCCCACTACCAACATCTTGCTATGTATACCCAATACAAATAAGATGCTGCTTCTGAGTACCAAATATTTTGTATTTTAGATTCTTTTCTTTTTGCTGGAAGTTTCACCGAGTATGACAGTCCTTACATGGCCGCAGACTTAATGCAATGAGACCACATACTAGAATTAAAAAAATTGAAGTTCCCTACAGATTGAGTCCTTTCTAAATCAGTGAGAGTGGACAGAAAAAGGAATGTCTTTCGTATATATTTTTTAAGCATTTCCAACGTAGACTAAGTGAATACAGACTGGATTTTACATAGCTTATATACTGATTTAAAGCAACAGAGCTCTATTGAACCAATCTGAGCTATGCTGATCTAAGCATAGCGTGAGATAAGGAGCTCAGGCACCCAATGAACAAAAAATACCTAACTCTCCTAATACTCCTAACCTTACTGATACGACGCCATGGCACCATTGGCAATGAAGTTTGTACATGTACAACGCTGGAAATTACAACAGGACAAAGAAAGGAGGCAGGCTGGTAGGAAAGCAGTTAAACCAAGTATTTAATGAGTTTCAGTTGTCTGGGATGTGACTTTTCAGAACCGATTCTTTAATGCCAATTCTCATATTAATCCTCATGTGAATAAGTAGCCTGTATCTGCCTATGCTCTCAGCAATTAGCTTCAAGACCTTTTCCTGGTCATTCACTGGTGCAGGTGTCCTCCCAAAAGAACTGCAGAAACTAACTCTATGGGGAACCACAGAGATCATGGAAAGAAGCGCCTGCCTGGAGCAGAATGCTTTAATCTCTGCTGCAGAGAATTTTTTTCTGTGGGGAAAATTTTGTTATGGTCCCTGTTGATCACCTCCATTTGGTGTTCTATAAGGATACAATGGTTGACCAACCCAGGTCATAGATCTCTGTTTAGATCTTCTCCTGCCTCTTCTTGTCTGTTTCTGTGGTTTATTTTTTTCCTCACGCAGAAGGCCTGCATAACTGGCTAACTCTCCATGTCCTTTTACCACAGCCTCTTTACTGGCACTCTTAAAATCTAACACCTTTCTTCCTTTAGTATTAAGCAAGGGAGGAACTTCATTCAAACACAGAAGACAAGAAGAACTTAGCAAGAGTAGGATAGAGGGATCTCAAACTCCTTATGGATCTAGTAGAAAAAAAAAAATAAATTACTAATGCAAAGAAATCTATCTCGAATCAAAGCTAGAATGAAAAAACTTTGTTCATATTTTCCTCAGAGTTATTCTGATTTTTAAAGAAAAAAAACAAACAAAACAATTGTGGAAAAATATGTTACAAGATTTTTTGACAAATTTGGAGCTGGATTGGTTTTGACAAAAAGGAAGATTTGCCCATTCAAATGTTCTAAAGTCTAGAGAAAGTTGTTCATGTTCCTTTGTCTCATTCTTCAGAGACTGCCACTTATAGCCCAGTATCTACATAATGAGTACAATTTGCATACCTCTGATGTAGGATTAATTCCCAAACCATTGCAATGCTGGGACAGGTGCATAGTACAAAGCATTTTTTTTATTACTGCCAAGACCAAAGTATGTGAGCTTTTCACACACTGGCTGGAGCAACACTTCAAGGATCTGCAATGAAGAGACGGTTAAATAGTGATAGCTAAACCCCACTGGGTCCCTGTATACACAGTTGAATTGGGATACTGAAGTTCTTCATAGATGGGGAAGACTGTCAGCTGGAAAAGGACCAGGAGAAAGCAGGAGGTAATAAGTATGAAGGTCAAGTTTTGGGCTTGAGTAGGCTCACTTTCTTCTGAGTGTCATTAGACAACTAATCAGAAGGTTATCTTCCTACAGCCATCTTTATTCACAGGATTCATCTTCAAAGACGAATGTTTAAAAAACAACAAACAAAAATGCATGGGTTCTCTATGTTTTTATATGTCAGACAACCTAAGAGAGGCTGGTGTTGAGAGGGTTGTCTATCACTCGAAGAAGCTTTTGGTGCAGCTAACATTTAAAAAAGATAACTAAGAATGTCAGGGGGCAGGATAATTAACTACTGTTGCATAGTCTGGTGTGCAAAACACATAATCAAAATTTATATTAATTCCAGGAAACATGAAGTGCCTACCTGAGTTGGCCAAGGTACACACAAATTGCATGGATGGAGATAAGTGCTTTCCAAGAACAATTCAACTTATTGTATCAAACTACCATCTGAAGCAGTATTTGGATTTTCTGCCTTTGCGTTTTTTGCAACAACTGCACCGGGTGCTTAAGGCCACTTAAATCAGACTTATCAGTCAGGCCCAGAAATGTACATGGGAAGAGTCTGTTCCCACATGGATTTTATTCAAGCAGTCTGCTGTAGTTCCTCATTGTTTCCTGTTTGTTTGGGGTTTTTTTTCCCATTTTTTATCAGATTTTGGACACAGTTCTTGGTCTAGTTGAAGTGGTTATTAGTCTAAATTACACAAACTACAATGCAGTAGCTCCAGAGTAGACTGCAGTCTTAGTGAGGCTTTTCTGCTAGTGTGCATTCCTCTGGTATTTGGGGCAATGGAATACAAGTATGGAGAAGGTCCTTGTAATCACAGAAACGTCAACATTACTAATATTTTCTTATGAACTTAGATGCAAGAAGGGAAGAGTCAGTTATCTGCTGGAATGACATAAAAATTAGTGTCCATCCACTTTATTTAAAATGTCAGAAAACAGATTTTGTCAAAGCTCATAGTTTCCTTGTCTTCTGACACAGTACAAAGAAAGAATAACACTGGATAAAATATCCTAATTTCACTGGCTGCAAGCATAGCGTTATATTACTTCTTAGACAAGTTTTTATGGTCCCATTTAAAATAGCAGATGGCAGGTTAATGTTGCCTGTAGATACCTAGCTTGAGGCATGTTTGACCTATATAGTTGTAATTAGGTGCTCTGAAGCATCCTCTGGAAGAACTTAGTTCTTTCCGCTACCCAAGCAAGAAACCTCCATTGCTAACTTAGCACCTTAAACAAGATGTGATGTATTTTGAACACCCCTCAAGTCCTTCTTTTCTTAATACTGTGTAGATTCAATTTGTCTGGCAAAAGAAGCGTGTCTGTGATGTTTTGCAAATCTTCAGACCTTTTCCAGACCTTATAAAGCCCTGCAGAAGTAACAGTCCTGAATAATCCTATTGTATTCCTCTGAGATTTACCCTCATTGGCTATTAGAATTCTTAATAAATTGTGTATGCTGCACAATAGCAGAACAGCCTTAACACAACTAGGGACTTATTCAACTGAGTGCAGTTGGAGACTACAATCTGGATGCCCAAGCATTTTTAGTCTAGGTACATGAGCAAAATAATCTCCAAAATACTGCTAAACACACCCCATCCTTCAACACTCATTCTGAATATTCAGTGCTGTTCTCTCATAAGGCCTCATGTTCAGCTCTTGTATAAGGTATTTTTGCAAACAGGTTTAAACTCACTTTCTATATATTCCAGGCTTATACTCCAAGTCCAAGCCAGCTAGGAACCAGCAGTCACATTGGCACTTGAGCGTGTATCTGTGATCAAGCTAATAGCCCCAGTCTTTCAGAAAGTGATGAGTGCTGCTCTAGTGAGAACTAAGCTATGAACAAAATTTAGTCCAAGATCTCTTTCCTCAATCTCTTCCATTTCTAGCAGCTTAGCTCCAATGGCAGCTGATACACTAAATTAAATAAATAGATTACCCTAACACTTTTAAAGGAAAAATAATTAAAACATTTCTTCGGCTTGTGCCAAAGCTCCATTTCTCCAGATGTTTTGAAGAACACCTATTGTGATCAAATTTTCCCTGGGAATATCTTATTTTATATTGTTTTCAGTGCAGGTGTTAAGCTGTAGTGGCAATGAAAGTATAGAAACCAATAAAAATCAGAGGTTAATAAGGTTTTTGGAGCTTTCATAGGACAAATTCACATAACTTGATGCTTATACTTACACTTCCCTATTGGATGATTTTACTAGATGTTTTTAATGTCTTCTTTTTTTCTGTACTTTGACTATCACCAAATCTCCATCCTTGTTCTTCATTTTTTTGCTGTATGAGAATTTAAGGGAGGTAATGCTGTGAAGCAATTGTGGGTTCAGGGATACAACCTTCTTTTGCAGCTCAGTCCAGAAAAGATCACAGAATCAAAACATTACAGAAACACTGAGGTCAGAAGGGACATTTGGAGATCATCTAGTCCACCCCTCCTGCCCAAGCAAGGACAACTAAAGCAGGTTACCCAGGAGGACATTTTGGTTTTTAACATCTTGAAGAATGGTGACTCCACAAGCTCCCTGTGCAACCTGTTGCAGTGTTTCACCTCCCTTCTTTTAAGTTTAAATGGGTATTTCTGTATTTCACTTTGAGGTCATTGCCTCTTGTATTACTGGACACCACTGAGAAGAGTCCAGCTCCATCTTTACTCCTTGCCACTATATCCCCATGAAGCTTTCTCTTCTCCAAGCTGAACAGACCCAGCTCTCTCAACCTCTCCTAGTATCACAGTTGCTTCAGTCCTTTAATCATCTCCGTGGCCCAGTAGACTCACTCCAGTATGTCCATACCTGACTTGTACTTGGAAGCCCAGAGCTAGACCCAGCATTCCAGATGTGCTTCACCACCACTAAGTGGAGAGGATGGTTTACCTCCCTTGACCTGTCCGCAACACTCTTTCTAATGCAGGTCAGGAGACTGTTGGCCTTCTTTCCTGCAAGGGCATATTGCTGGTTCGTTGTCAACTTGGTGTTCAGCAGGACACCTTTTTTGCCGCCTTTCCCTGCAAAGCCGCTGCTCAATTGTTTGGTCCCCAGTCTGTATTGCTGCATACTCCTACTACTCATACTGCTCTCCAAAGCAGGCAGTGTTCATTACCTGCTCACTGTCTGTGTGCTGAGATGCACTTTTTCACCTGCTCCCTGAACTTCCAGGCTTGTCAGCACTCAAGGTCGACAAACTATGGATCTGATAACTGATAGGGTGTCCCCGAGGAGGTATTTGTGCAGTACACTAATTTAGGTAGTAAACGGTTTCAGTGCTTTATGTACACCTGCAAGACTGGTTATCACTTTATCCAAATATAGTTCTTGTATTAACACAGCCTTTTGAAACTGTCAAACATTCACACAGATTTTTAGACTGAGCTGGTGTGACCTACTGTTTTGAAAGGCACGTGACAGCTCAGAGTTAAACAGGAAAACATCCTGTGTTGTTTAAAAGTAGTTTCCTCTTCAGCTCTCCCTTTCTGCAGTAGGCTGATTTCATTATGCCATACAAATTAGACTTGCAAAGAGTTAAGCAACTACGGAGCCTAACGAATCTGTTAGCGTAGATTTTTGTTTTCCAAAGGGTAACAAAGAAATAAGTTCAACATCTGTACATGCGTGTGCTTCTGACCCAGCATTCATATTTTGATGAGCATATTTGAATTAATTCAAGGTCATATGTGCTTTAGTGTTGGAAACACATGCATAGCACTTTGCGAGTTACTCCCTCCTCCCCCCTCCCTCCCTTCTTTGTAATACACACACTTTGTAATACCACAGAGGGGAATTACTGGCTTGGTGCTAACAATTCCTTTCAGAGAATTGCACTGTCTTGTGTGCCACAGTGGAAAATACATCAAGATAATTCCCTCATCACTGCCTACCCACCCACCCGCTCCCTGTAGTCTGAGATGAACTGTCTAGTCACACATTCTAATGCTGCTTCTGGTAAAACGTTTGATTTTTTTTTTCTTTTCTTTTTTTTTTTTTTTTTTTTTTTTTTTTCTTTCTCAAAGCAGAGCTCTTCCGGATCCTATATTTATTCTGACATTTCTTTTTTTCATGCATGCACATCACCTGTGAGAGGTTCTTTGTATATTGTCATTACTAATATCATAAGAAATTCCAGAAGTGAGGAGTATTTAAAGCGGATTCATGTGTGTGGGATTTTGTAGGGTGGTTTTTTTAGAAGTTCCTTGTTAGTTTCTACTTAGCTCAGCATCTTAATGATTTAAGAGAAACATGCTTATGTATAGGGTGTGTGCTGTGGGGTAGAAACCAAGGAAAAAAATTAGTCAACACACAAAAATCTTTTGTTCTTAATGACAGAATATAATGGAAACCTAATCTCCTACTGCATATTATCATCAGGCAAATTAGTTACACATATAATAAGGTTTTGCTGTATAAATTATAAATGAAATAAACAATTCTGTCACCATGGTGTGCAATGAATACACCACATGTTATATGTAAATATATTAGTCATTTGCCTTTTGTTTATGTGTCACAGGAATCCATTTCCTTCATGGTGTAGTTCCTATTCCCTGTGGGTTCTTACTAAAGTCATCTCAGCCCTTCATGTACAAGCTTTTTAAAGCAGAATTACTTTCCTTTTTTTTTCCTTTTTGTTTTTCAGCCCAGTTTTAATAATGGCTGCTTTTGTGCCAGTTTCATTTAGTGCTTCAAACTGTAATTTTATCTGAGAGACGGGAAGAAATAATAAGGAAAGCAGAAAGGGTCCACATGATATATCAGTACAATACAAAAAACATATTGAAACCATTTTTTTATTCTAGCTTTTTTTTTTACTTCAAAAATTAAAATATGTCCCATAAAGCAACTATGCATATTTTTTCTCTTACCCAACCTTTCCCTCTTTAATGAGATAATCTGTTTTTGAGGAATGCGTCGTTCAGTCTTTCTTTTCAAGGGGTGACATTTTTATTTTCCGTATGTTACAGTATATGCAAGAATGATGTAAATTTGAGCTTTTTCACCGGGCACTGCACACCAGCCTGAAAGCCCTTAGAAACCAACACAAGATACAGCTCCTCTCAGTGAATGATGACTTTTACATACAGATTCCAATCAATAATCCAGAATTTTATATTCAATCACATTCAGTTCACACTCATCAAGGATTATCTTTTGTGCTCCCATAGGCTTTTCGTGTCCTCCACAGAGACAGAAAGTTGAATTGAATATACCTCATTATATTTGGTATGGTTGTGGACCCTAATAGAAGAGGTAACACAGCGCATAAGCAGACTAAAGTTTCATGATCAAGACCAGCTAAAAAGGATGTTTGTCACTCCTATCTTCATTTCTCACACAGTGTCAGCCAACACTTTCTGCAGGGTGAATGATTGTTCCTTGACATTGTTTATAAGGCCAATTATATCTTT
The DNA here is from genome assembly GCA_013396935.1 of Baryphthengus martii. Taxonomy (NCBI): domain Eukaryota; kingdom Metazoa; phylum Chordata; class Aves; order Coraciiformes; family Momotidae; genus Baryphthengus; species Baryphthengus martii. Next base: position 129,785 of record VWZK01019068.1, on the reverse strand, counting down.
ATTTTGAGAGTTATTCCAAAGACTATTAGAAGAGGGTTTTTTTTCAACTTGTTGTATTTTTATAAGGAGCAGAGGCAAGCAAGGATGCTGCTTTCACATTTTACTTACAGATATATCTCTGTGGAGGGTGTTTTTCTTTTTTCTTATTTTCTCTGTTTGTTTTTTTTAAACCAGAGCAGACAGTGGTTAGCAATGGAATGCAAAAAAGCAATTCTACTGCCTCATAAGCCACAAAGTGGACTACGGAATTAACGTATGAGATGTTATTTCTAATTTATTTATCAGCTCTCTCTCAGTAGTACAAGTACTCTCGAAAGCACTTACGAATTTGAAGTCTCATAGAGAGATACCAGATAATGGGAAATGGTTTGCTGTGAGAAGTGATCTACTTGAGTGCATAGAAGAAACCTCTTTCTATCAAATATTTCACGGGTAATGTTTTACTGTTTCTCCTAGATGGCATGCCATAAAGTGTAATAAATTTCAGTTTGTTTATATTCTGTGTCTGTATTTGCACTTTGGTGATTATATTTGAATTCATGAAAGATCCTTGTTTTTTTAAAAAAAAAGAACTTTAGCATAATCTTCTCATTAATCCTGTCCTGTTTGTCTGTTATTAATAGGCCACTGTACAATGTATTCTGCTGCAAAACTCCACCAGGCATGACTAATTCAGATAATTAATTTGCTAGAACATTAACACCATCAAATGAGCCTGCTAAACCGGTAAATTTAAAGTAAATTAAACTTAATTTGCAGGTTATTGCAATTAAGTCTGCCTTGTCTTTCTGAGGGATTTCAACATCCTCAGTATTTAAGAGGCAATCATAATGCATGCAAGTGGGCGGGCTTTTTCACTAATTAACAAGAGTCTAATCTGCTTTTCAATTAGGGTGGATGTTTATAATGTGCTGGTGACAGTGTTGCAATTCAGTACAGCATAACAGGAGTGCATGGCATAATTATAGCTGAAAAGAAAAGCTCATGCAGGGCCTGTTTAGGGGTTAATGAGACATTGGCAGCTTCCAGCTGAGGAGATTGAGCCAGTTTAGTGCAGCTTCAAGAGGAAACCACCCATAGGGGTTTCCTTTGAAGTGTCAAAAGGTCCCCTTGTTCTGGGTGGCTTATGTTTCATTTGTCTGAGTGGCATATCAAAAATTGATGAGCTGCCAGCAGCAGTCCTCATGACATTAATTCACCAATTGTGTTTCTAATAGTTTCATCCTTAAATACATTTGGATGATGATAATACTGAGAAAAATCAAGGTTCTGAAAACAATGAGAAGGTCTGTGCAGTTCCAAGAAGTGTGTACAGACTGCACAAATGCATCAGCTGCAAATGTTAATGATGCCAATGACCTACACTGCTTGTTATGAGCAGGAAGAAGACAAAGATGTATTGCGCATCCCTTCTACGAACAGCACTCGAGCTGTGGCAGAGATGAGGCATTTATTGTTACTGAGGTTCTTGAAAAGCATAAAATGGGTCAAATGCATCCCTGAAGTAACCTCACTGACTTCAGAGCAGCTACACCAGAGATGGATTTGGTCTGTTACATTAAAAGTAAAGGAAAGAAAGTTAAAAAAGCAGAACTATAAAAAGCAGTAGGCATTTCTAATGCAGATAGATGGTTTCTTCAGTCCACTTAAGCAATGTAAGTCCCAATATGCACATTGTGATCCCACATTGAGGTGGTGGAGGTTCTCAAACTTTTGTACAAAAATGAATGTTCATGCATAGACTGTATTGCTTGCGTGTAACAGTGATAATGCCGTTTTCAGGGAATGTTAATTACACGGACAAGAAAAAGTTATTGATATACTTAAATATATTTGAAGTTCTGAAGTGAAGAGGAGGGGCTATCAGTGTAAGACTGGATAGCTAGATCAGTCAGATAATTCCTGATTTACAGGTTTTTCTACAGCATTAGTTACCACAGTGTGTGAGCATTGGGTACAGGATTGCTCTGGTTGCTGCATGAGATGCAACTTTTACGATGTGCTATGAGCCAAGTACTGTGCTACATTCCTTTTTTTAGCCTGGTAGCTGTACAGTATAGGATTTTGTTCATGTGTTGAACAGAAGAACAAACGCACTGGTCTTAGCACCTCCAAAAATATTACTTTAACCTTTTGTAGCTTTCCCACAGTTTTATATGGAGATTGATGCTCACAAGGAAGATTCATCCCATCTCACCAGAGGATATTAGACCTGCATCCACACAATTTAGGTTTTTTTAGGTGTTTGGATTTAGACAGCAAGGATAAAAATCATTATTTGTATGAGGGAGGGGACGCTCACCATTCTTCATACGAGTCAGGTGGTCTCTTTTTGGGGTGTCTTCTGCTTATGGAAGAACAAGAATCTCTTCATACTAAATGGAGGAATAAGTGCTAAAGCTGGGACTTTATGTAAGGTTTTTGGGCACTTCAGGGAGGAAAGACTCTTCCCTTTTTTTAATCTGAGATAGTTCAAATGGTTGAACAAGCTGAGGAGTGCACAAATAGTGCCTCCAGTGATGGAGGATGACTGTATGTTAATTTACTACTGTACATATTGACTGTGTGTGCAGGTCAGTAAGACTAAATTCTGGTTGAGATTTTTTTTTTTGTTTTTCTGCCTGGATTCTTGACAGTGCTTGTGGTAACATCAGTAAATGAGGTTTACTAAGATAAAAATACTACTACTGGTAGCAGAAATAGTTTCTAAATGACTGGAACACACTTGTTTGACAACCAACTCAGCACATGAACATGAGCATGAGTTGAAGAGCGCAGGAGATGAGAAGGCAGGAAGTATCTGTGTCAGGGAGGCAAACTATCCTGTCTCAGAGAGAATTTTTGTCAGTCTTTTCTGACCACCAATTACAAGATGACACAGGTGCAGTTGAACCTGCTGTTATTCACCAGCAGAGAAAGGAGTGGAAGTCCGTCAAGACGCTCTGAAGGAGTTCTATATAAATAATACTTTTTTTTTAAAGAAAAAAAAAAGGTACATGGCTTACAGTGCAAACATTTCCATCTTATTCTGAAGGAAAATAGCTAAATAGATATGTGAATTAAATTATGTAGACAGCATTGGCAAAAAAAAGCATAGTATGGTAATTTGTTTAAATTGTCATTCACTAACTTCTATTCCCAGACTGATTTAATATTACCAGCTGTAACAACAGAAAGATATCTACCAAATAGCTAAAATATGTAAAGAAGTACCAGAAACAGTATGCGTCTTATATCAGAAATAATGTGACCAGCAGGACTAGGAAAGTGATCATACCCCTGTACTCAGCAGTGGTGAGGTCGCACCTCAAATACTATGTTCAGTTTTGGGCCTCTCACCACTACAGAGACATTGAAGTGCTGGAGCATGTCCAATGCAGACAATGCTGGAGAAGAGTCTAGAAAGCGAGTCTTATGAGGAGCGTCTGAGGGAACTGAGGTTGTTTAGCCTGTGGAAAAGGAGGTTCAGGGAAGACCTCATCACTCTCTACAACTACCTGAAAGGAGATTGTAGTGAGGTGGAGGTCAGTCTCTTTTCCCAAGTAACAAGAGATAAAACAAGAGGAAATGGCCTCAAGCTGTGCCAGGGAAGGTTTCAATTGGATGTTAGGAAAAGTTATTCACTGGAAGGGTTATTGAGCATTGGAACAGGCTGGCCAGGGAAGTGGTTGAGTTCCCATTCCTGGAGGTATTTAAAAGATGTGTCATTGTGGCACTCAGGGAAATGGTTTTGCGGTGGATTTGACACTATTAGTTTAACGGTTAGACTTGATGAACTTAAAGGTCTTTTTCAAACTAAATGATTCTATAATTCTCTAAGTGTATCTTGCTACACCTGCATTCGGGAATAAGGTCCATCTTTGTCCAGACATCAAGAGCCTGTCAACCATTTGCAAAGAAAGGTCATGAGACATATGAGTGTAAAACCAAAAAGAAGACACACAAGCTAAATCTGTTGTTGAAGACAGGGGGACAATTCAGTTGAGATCAACTAACAAAGACCGTATAAAAGTGTATGATCTCCTGTTCGTCTCTTACCAGAGATATGGAAAACTGAAATATGACAGCTCTGTGGAATACAGGATCTGTAATGCCTGTGGTCTAAAGGTCCCTCGGCTCTGAAAATGAAGGGACTACCCTTAGAAGCACTGCATGATCTGCCAGTTCTGCTCAGCTCAGTACACTCATAAACACAAAATCCCTCCAGAATTTTTAAGGCCAAGTTAGTGATTTCACTGGGTGCAGTTTTGATGCAAGCACACTGGCAGTGGAGATTAATGCATTAGCTGCCAGCTAATTAACTGACACTGGTGAAATCTTTATCCTCCTTTTAACAGCATGCCAATATCATTTAAGGGGCTATTGGATAGCCCAAGTTTTAAATAGTGTACGGGGTATAACATAGCATGTTCACAGAAGAAAAGATGCATTAGAAAGATTAAAGTACACATTCCTCTCCCAGCTCTCTATCTGCCTCTCCTCTGGGATCACGGCAACACAGTGGTGACAGGTTTTGTGTTGATTTTCAGTCTGTCCTCTGTGGGAGTTTTCCAGCACTCCTCTTTTATAATCTAGGCAAAGAAGCTGAAACTCTGAGGAGTTTCTTTTATGCAGATCCCTACTATCAGTCAAAAACATCATGAGGCATTATTTTTTCAGCTATCTTGAGTTTTTCAAAGAGTTTGACTCTTAGAAAAGATTGGTTGCGCAAGAATTTAACACTTAAAAATTACAGCCATGAAAGAGAGGATACCTGGTCTTGCTACACTTGATGTGACTGTCAGTGCATAAATTAACCAATGCACTTCACACTAGCTGATTTCAAAAGTGTATTAGTTCCTTCACTTGCTTTTAGGGTGTGGAGTAGTTTGATCAAAGCTTTGACATGAACATACAGTTCCTAAGAAGTAATATATAAGCAACAAGCACTATTATTTGTTCTGTGTGATATATGTGCTTGGAAGTAGCAGCACACATTAAATTTCAGTGCTGACATGTTAGTAGGGCAATATTTTGGGCCTTCAGAGACAATACTGTTGCATATTTTCTTGGTGTTTTGGGGTAACATATAAATGAAGTGGGATCATCTGAAATGAAAGGTGATTGATAAAAGGCTAAAGTGGCCCTAAGAGATAGTTTTCTGATTAAACATGGTTCTCTCTGACTTTCATTTAGTATATTTACTTTAGTCTGGATGAGAAAGGGAGCGGCCAGGGTAAAACTAACCAATAACACAAACGAGACTGATAAACTCGTAGGCAATCAGAAGACTGGGACACTTGCCATGGCTAGATACTCACAGTTTGTCATGGTGGTTGAGTCTGTTACAGCAGAGGATCTATCAATATTTGAAGAAGTTCACTGAAAGGGAAGAGTAATTCATTAGAACAGCTCTTTCTGCACCATAGTGTTCATAAAGTGTAACACAGATCTAATTAATTGCTGGAGTATATTGTTGTGAAATCAGGGAGTATCCTAGTAAAGTAACAGCCGTAGCTGAATATTGGCTGTAGCTGGGCAGGAAAGAAAATTATCATGCCTTTGAAACTGCCAGATGGACCCTGGAAGTTTTGTGATCGTGTGGTGATTAGAGAAAACAGCTCGGCAAGGCAGATCTGTGGTTCCTACTCTCTTTCTCCTATAACTTGCTTTTTATGTGATATAGACAGTGCAATATTACAGGATTTAATGGATGACTATCTTCACAAATATGCTGTGAAAGAAACTCCACCAAAACATTTCTGATGCCCTACATCTTGTTTCAGTAAATGATATGTTTTAAAACAAATCTAAAAATCACTGCATCTGCAGAGTGAAAATGTAATTGTACAAACCTTGAGGACTAAAGATATATATACACATGAATGAATTCATTTGTTTTCTTAACACAGTGAAGTAACATTTGAAGCTGAAGTGCTGAGGTCTGAACCCCAAGCCCTGAAATGAACTTGACACCTGAATGAATTTCACAACCAGGTAAAAGGGGCTAAGGCTGCCCAGGTGCCTCCTGTTGTAATCAAGGGCAAGACTGGGTTGGCCTCTGTGTTTGCCACCAAGAAGATCTTTTAACTGCACTGCCAGCTGCAACCCAGTAGGTGTTGAGCGGTGGGGACACATGCCATACCAGACCTTGATGTGAGGCATAGCCCCCTCTGTTGTGAGAGGGCCATCCAGCAAGAGGCCAGGCCAAGCACATCCTGAAATGATGAGAAACAGCTGCCACTTAGGTGGTGATTAGAGGGTGGAGATAAAAGGCCAATAGAGCTCCTTATTAGGATCTGCTGCTGGGAGCTGCTACCACTGCTACTCTTGTTAGGAGCTGCTGCTGCTGCTGGAGGGGTTTGTGAGTAGTTTTATGGAGTTAAGGATAATGGATGGGGTAATATATCTTTCTGGCATTTGTTGGATTGGTTTGTGCCTGGCTATGTTGGGATATGGGGCATGGTTGATATCTCCTTATGTTATTGTAGTTTTGGCCCACTGTGCCTTTTCTTCTGTTGTATCACCTGCAGTGAGTGGGTTTATTATTTCCTTTGTTCCCCCTGTGGTCAGCCATGCTATATCGTTTATGGAGTCTGTCACAATAAATAATAAAATCTGCATGAGTTTCACTGTATGTTTTCTGCTGATGGCTGCCTCCTTTCTGTTGGGCCATGTAGTTAGCAAAACAGAAGTGCAGAGTGACTATAAATATCTTGGTATCATATGTGCCAAGAGAGGAAAGCATTAGTAAGAAGAGTAAAAGTACGTTTCACTCCAGTAAAATCCAATAGCTGCACCAGAGTGCTCTGAAAATGCTTTTACTGGAAACATCATCTAGAGTTTGGTATGTGCGGGTATTTATTACATTCTTGAAAAAACACAGTTCCACCACTGCTGAGAAGCAAACTGCCAAGGCTAACAGCTACAAATGCAATTTATGAAACACGTGGCATTGTAATTTGACTGAGAGAGTTCTATCCAGAATAAAAATTTGAGATCACGGTTACTGTAAAAATTAAAGAACTACCTCATACACCAAGTAGACTTATATCTACTCAATAAGTAAAGGAACTATGGGGAAACCAAAATGCATCTTTGGTTTCTTACTCAGAGAAATTATGGTCCTTTAAGACCATTTCGGATTGTTAAGGGAGAAATGTGTTGTTTTCCCAGCAAGAGCTATTACTGTTTCTCACTCTGAAATTAGTTTTAGTTTACTTATGTCTGTATTTTCCTCTAATCAGTCTCCAGCAAGTGAGTCATGGTCCTCTGCCCAAGGAGGTGATGTGTTTTATCCTATATCTGAAACAATAAAAAACCCCACCCAAATATCATTCTCATTTTACAGAGGTTTCAATCATTAATGACTATAGTTAAGGTTCTTAAGTGTTAAATATGTGTATATTGTTGATTATTTGTTTTATTATAGAGATCTATGGATGCAGCTGAATTAATTGGAAGCTGGTGACAGAAAATCATATATTGTATCCTCTGATATTGTGTCGTATCATATCGTATATATGAAACATATGCTGTTACTAGTTCATGGTCCAAGCGTATTTTGAGGGAAATGAGCTCAGCCTCAAACTTCAGACATTCCTCTTTATACTTCTTTATAGTGTATACTTTCACAGACTCATCTAAGCTTCATGTTTTTCTCAAAAGCAGAGGTAAAGAAATACCTGAGGTAATGCAAATATCCAAACTACTTCTGACAGCTGTCTAGTAGGCATAGAAGAGGAAGAATCAAAACTCAAGAACAGAATATTCATCTAGATCTTGGTCTATTATTTAGGTCCAAAAAAAGACAAATATATGAGAATTCTCTAAACTAGTTAATTAGGCTTAATTAACTAGTTAATTAGGCAGTTTTGAGGTTATGTGACTGAAGCTTATGTGCTAGTTTCTGTATGTAACAGCAAACTAAACCTGCTCTTTATGCTAATAAACTGGTATTAAATAGGCAATAGTTTGACGTACCAAGACTTACACCCTTCAAACCTTCACTCTGCTTGGAAGTTCTCAAAATCTTCTAGAGAAGAAGGGTTTTATTTTGAAGCTCCAGCACTTTTTCTAATCCTCTTTCTCCCACCAGTGCTCAGGGTAACAGCAGTTGAAACTCGCATGCCAATTCCATGTTTTATGCTTGTCAGCACTCACAGACTGAGCAGTCTTCTGTCTGTGTTTCTTAAGACATCCAATCTAGGAAGTATTTAAAGAGTGTGCCTGCTGGATTATATTCTACAGGAAATGTGAGTGGAAATAGAAGAAACAAACTTGATGATCTCTAGAGGTCCCTTCCAACTGTTAATATTCTATGATTCTATGAAACTCTATCCACTGACCAAGTTATTTCAGTTTTTAGAGTATGGAATCAAGTTAAGTCTGCCTAAAATTTCTCTATGCTTAGCATATCTGTTCCTGTCTTTATCAGAAAACTCAAATCTAACTGTTTTATACTTGTAAAAATATATAAACTCAATCATCTCCGGTAGTTTAGGAATCAATATATGGATTCTTTAGATGTGAAAGAGGGGTAAGTAATAACAATATGAGCTAGGCAGGTAAGAGAGTTGCTGGCTGCCTCAGCTGCTATCAAAGAATTGACTAGTAAAAAATGAGGAAGATATCTACCCTGGAGATCCAAAATCACCTTAATGCATTTTTTAGAACAAGTTATTCCTCACATAGTTCATGTAATTTGGAAGAGATTAACTGTGTCTTTTCTGCAACTGAAGAAGTTTGAGTTGGTAACACCGATAATATTAAAGTACTATCAATGAAACCTTCTCCTGAGGTTATATAGCATTTCTATAGCATGATAATTTAAGAAATAATGCCCTGTTCTTACAGTAAAACTGGGTGGTTTGTAGCAGATTGATTAATCTGCCCCATTTACAAATACAATGCAAAGCATTATAAATGTAAAAGCTTGGTACAATCATTTGTATATTTGTATCTGATGCTTCTCACTTAAATTCTTCTCTGTTATTGTTATTTCTATTCTAGCCCAGCTCAGAGTTCACAGTCAGATTAAAAACCAATTGTACCAGTTAATGTACAGGATTGTAATATGCAAAGCTTCTTCCTTCCATTCCACTGCCCTGAAGAGTGCTGGCTTAGCCCAGTTTAAATTGGTTAAAATGCTGGCAGCAATTTCAACAGGTGTCAAATTTCCTTCTAATATTGGGAGTTTATAAAGCACCTAGACATAGCTATAGGCAGACCTAAGGTATCTAAGTGGAAAACTGTGATTGTAATCCCCTTCTTTCATACATAGCTGCTACTTAGACCAGAAGTACCCAACATGTACTGAGCAATGTGGGTACTCAATTTGTTAAGTCAAAACCTACCTCTTGACTATAAAGGTCTAGAATAAGGACATTACTTCTGGGAAAGATGTGAGAAATCCAGGATTGTGTCCTCCTAATGGAGGGTGGTGCCATGCTTTTGAAGGAATGCTCAAAACCTCCTCTCTTTGTGATTGCTGTTTATTATTCTGGCTCCCAGACACTTCTGACTTCCATATGCGTGTGGGAGCCTCACAGCTCCCACTAGCTGTAAGGTGCAAAGAAAAAGAGAATGACAGCTCATTCCCATTTATTACAATGAGTATCTGTGTTGGTTTTGATATCTCGTAAGAGCTGATTTTGACACTCTAAGAGGAAGAGTGTAGATGACATAATGCATCTTCTTATATTGTAATTACTTTAACTCTAAGTACATAAACAAGGGAAAAAAGCACCGTGACATCAGAACATTTGTTAGAAACAAAAGCACAACAATCAATTTTGATCTAACTTAAACAATCTCATTGTTGTAACTTTATTACACAGTTATCAATACATCAGGGGAATGTCCAGGTACTCTGACTTTTTGCTATTCAGTTTCCTATATACCTTTCATAGCCAACACTTTTTTGCCTCTTTTTAGATTTTAAAATATTAAGAGAGTTTTCTTTTTTTAAGAAAAGGATATAAAATATTGCCCTTAAGGAAAGAGGTAACTTGGAGGCAAGGAGCAAATGCAGGGTAGGTGTTTGTGAACAAATCTCTTTCATGGAGCTTTTTCCTTGCAGTAAATTGATGGGGACTGATATTCTTGTTGAATAAGATTGTGCACAGATTCAAGTCCTCAGTTACATGATTAATCTAATTGTAGGCTGAAGAGGGGCATTTTGTAATGCTCCCATTGGAGTTCTGTACAAAACAATTTGCTTAAAAAGCAATTGATGTCTTCTGGAAAACTTTGAAAAATGTTCTAGTTAAAAACACTTTGTCTGTGTGTCATGTAGCTTCTGTTTTTTCCTCTATCATTTTTATCATTAGGGACATGACAATATTACAGTTGCATGAGAATATACTTGCTTCTTAAGAATTTAACTGCCTTTCACCCCAAATTCTTTCATGGCATCATAGTAATTCCCATAGCAACCAGCTATGATGTAACAAGAAGATTTGACTTTTTGAGGAAAGTAAGACTGACAGCACATATTAATGCATGGAATTAAATGTTTTCTTTCTATTAGCATACATGGAAAGTGTTGTAGAGAGAGAGTCACTTGGGTAACAGCCACAAGTTCAATGCTCTGTGTTATTTCTTCTAAGTCAAGAAGTGAAGCATTTCTTATTTGTACAGTGGGTATAACATTACATTTTATCATCCAAATATTGTTAAAGGAATGAGTGATATTAAATACTGAGGTGAATCGTGTCACTACATTTGACAATGCTGGCTATGTAAGGTATAGGTTGAATTATCTTTGAAAATTACAACCAACCTCGTGCAAGCTGTCATCTGATGTCTTGGTATGGTTTATTTAGAAACATATGAAGATATATCATATAAGTATTCTGCAGCCTGGTTAACTTCAGCTTCTATGTTTTGAGTAGATAATGCTCGCACATTTTATGTAAACTTATGGAATATTGAAAAGGCCATTTATTAAAACCTGAAGTGCTAAAATTAAGAACATGATCATCCTTTACTCCCTGTAGCTGACAGCTTCCTCCAGCAGTGGTGAGGCAAGCTGCAGGTACCATTCCTTCACAATGGACTACAAATAAACTTTAGAGTGACTACTTCACTTTGAAATGTAGGTACCTGAGGTATCAACAGAATGAATTTGTGTCTGTGTGTCTTAGCGTAAAAATGCTCATGTGCTGCCTGGGCATAGAACAAAATTCAAATAAGAGTAGTCTTAAGCTTGGTCCTACATCCTACGAATTGTTTCATACTTATTTGAGCTAGTTGCTATCCTGATCTTTTACAACAGTTATCCTTAAGGTGAATTGTGAGACTTTTTTTAGTTGCAGTGAGAACTAGAATACATATAAAACATACATGAATATGCATAATGTACATAGATATAGAAAAATATATAGATAAAAGAAGAATCCAGAGATGTTTGTACCTTCTTATGTGTTGACATAGTATGAAGTGTGTGCACAGGCTATAATATCTAAAAATATCTCTTGGCATTTTTAATGATTATTGGCTTAGGAACTAATTCATTCTGTTGACACTAGTTATCTCTTTGAAATCACGTATTAATATATCCCAGACCATGCTTTTAAACTAAAACACTATCCTGCAAAATACAGTCTAAATATGTAGCCATCTTAATAAAATGCACAACATTGTATATTTTAATTCTGAGCACATTTTCTCCATGTAAGGACTTTTTAATGACATATAGGATTTGGTTATCCTTCCCCATCCCCAAATGCCAGGAGATGGATAGACAAAATATAATAGGCCTCTTTTGCATGATCAGCTGTCATTTTTTTTCACATTTATTGCCACCACTTGTTTACTCAGTCTTTTACATTTAAAGGAAAAGAGAGAAATACATCGATAAACTCATAGAATCAAAGATAAGTTTAGGCTGGAAAGGAAGAGGTGTCTAGTCCAGTGTCTTACTCAAAGCAGAACTACTGATCAGGTGCTCAGGTTGTAGTGAACTATTATATGCTAGTCCTAAACTATTTAGGAGTTTGGTTTTGGTTTTAAATACTAAAATGAAACATTGGCTCACTAAAATCTAAGGCCGCTGAGGTCAAGGGGCCATGATTCCATTTAAACCCTTCTGGATGTAAGGATTTACACAAATAACATCTTTCTTCATGTATATTTTTATAAATCACATTTCTATGTAAGAATTTTTCTTTTGAATTAATCAACCAATAGAGATTTTTTATGAACTTATTATACAATTAAAAACACTAAAGGCTCCTGTTTCAAGTGCAGAAATGTCAACCTGTTCAGCCACATTGCAAACAAACCAGAAAAAAATCACGCTAACATTGGAAACATGAAAGCAAAAAGGAAATAAGGTGATCAAAAAAAATGATTTCAGTAAGAGTGGAATCAGAACAAACTTTTTTTATCAAAATCCCATTTCAAAGCAAGATACCCATAGAAGTCTCTCATTTTATTGATCGTTTGTTTCTTAATATCAGCCTTTGTCAGCAGAGAGGAGGAGGTTAGTTCTGCTATTCCATTTTGAGCTGGCATTTATAGTAATTTTGTTTGCTTCTGACAAGAAGGGTATGTATAAAGGAAGGGAAAAATAGGATGCATTCCATTAGGAAGTAGAGCTTTCGGTTTATATTTTAAGACTGCAAGACAGCTGGTTAATTACAGATGTATGGGGCTGGAAGTGGCCACAACAGCTCTTGTTCTGGGCTCTGGCAGTCTTGCTTTAGCTGACACGTTGACTGAACGTCATCTTTCATCATGTCCAGTTTTCAGAATGGATTCACACTATATTCTTTCCAGCCAGTTCCAGCCCTGTTACAAGAAACAATCCTTAGATGACATCAGCAGAATTTTTCATATTCACTAACACTTTCAAAATTTCTCTTTTCTAATAAGTATTCATTGCTATGGACAGGGAGTAGCCCAAACTTCATCCTCAAAGTTTCAAGTTCCTTTAAATTTAAATGTTCCTGTGATCAAGGCTTTCATCTTTCTCTCTTCCCTTTCCCCTTCCACTTCCTAGACTCCTCAAACCATGCCTCCAGTAGCATGTTCCTGATCTCTGGTTACCTTCTGTTTCCTCAACACAATAACCCTTTCTTCACATGTTTATGCCTTTTTTCAGATCCCTCAAAAGCTAATTGCACCTACTTCCATGACAACCCCTGCATGTCCCTATCTGTGACTCACTGACTGGGTCCTGTGAATGTTGTAACTTCTACCTCTTTGAGCTCCTGTCCCCCTGCCTGCTTGCAGATCTGTGAGTACATTTGCACTGCTGAATAAGAGCAGGCTATGCAATAATCTTTGAATTTAGGACAAAGTGGCTTCAGATTTGCTAATGATCTTGATCCTGAGGACTAAGGAGCAGTAGGGAATAAACTAAAACTAATCAGTGGCAGAGGTCCTGTCCTTGAGCTTGCTACTGTTTAACAGCACAGATGCAATCCCTGTATCCCAGTGTCTACATCTGACATCCAACTCCAGCATCACACAGGCTTTGAGCTCCTCCCCATCCAGACGAGGAGGTGTGTTGGAGACCTCTGTAGCCCCCTCCTGCAAAAAGTGAGTCAAGGAGGAGCAGGAGAAGTGGTAAAGCATGCCTCAGTGCTACCCTGGCATATATGGTCAGGCCTCAGCAGGAGCGAACATCAGCTGGGAACTGGAGAGCTCTCACAGCATGGTGGTGTTGGATCAACACACCAGTCTGAATCAGTGATATACCTCAGTTTACATACCCATAAACACATATGTGCATTGGATGGGTGTGAACATACATATATATACACACAAACACATATATGTAACAACTTATCTCAGTTGCCCACAAACAACCGGGGAAATAAATAGCAAAATGTCAACAGAATATATTCAAGTTCTCTTCATCTGAAAATGATTTTGTTTGTACAAAGGGTGAATTTGCAGGTGATATTTGTGCAGTGTATATTCCCAAAAATGACCTAGGTGTATTCAGGTCCCCCAGGTAGTTTTCCCTTCATGCACGTTAATTGCTTTAGGTCCTTTAAGAAAACATGGTACTATTCTAAACTTGTATCTATCTCTTTAGTTTAATCTAATTTCAACAGTCTAGGTTAGTGATACAGGGAAAGTTTCTAGAAAATAAGTTTTCGGTACGGGCTTTACAGTTGCAATTTTTTCATTCTTTTATACTTTTTTTTTACAAGATGAGAGATAAATATAGTTAAATTAATATAAATATATTAATATTGCCTTTGGAAACTCAGGAGAAACTGGGGGAAACAAAGACAAGAAGCAGGCTGGATGGAAGTTACCTTCCTGACACAGAGAAAAATCACAGAATAAGAAAGATTTTTAATCTAATTAACAGACAGGTGTTTTATCACTGGAACTTTACAATAAAAATAAATTTCAGCCGGGACCAACAAATTGCCACATCTGTGCATAAAAGAAGCAGCACAATTTGAAGCTAAACTCAGTAAATTACAGATTCTGAATGTCTTACATAACTCTGTTATGAAGAAAGCTTCATTTCTACTAAAAACCCTCGAGTAGTAATATCTGTTAGCACTTCTCACTGTTAGCAGATTCCTTTTTAACAGTTTGAATAAATATTGCATAAATTACAGAGGCATTCTTCTGCTTTTGATAATCAGAATTTGAAATTAACATGAGGTGCAAAATGTATACATATGAGTGTTTGCAAGGTAAAATATGTGGATTCAGAAAGCTGTGGAATTCACAGCACTCGTCTGATGGCTATGGGCTTAATTCCACGAAGAATTAAAACCTGTACCCAGTTTAATGTCCATGGCCAGTCCCACTGTCCCCAGCTGGTAGGGTTGCATGTTTAAACTCATCAATTCATGAGTGAATCAGAGCCCAGGAGGCATGTCAAATACGAGTCCCATTCTCTAATGGGATAAACTGGGCACTGAAAGCCTTCCAAGTGTTTTCATGAATCTCTACAGCATGTGTCTTCTTTCTGAACATTTCTATTTAGAGCAACAAACGTCCAAACACAAGCTGAAGGAAAGAGTGGGGAATGTGTGGTATGTACCTTTATATTAGCCAGAAGTCATTTACTGCAGCACAATGCACAGATTTTTTTTTTTCTAGGCCAAATAAATATGTCCTCAGGCAAATAATCTGTCTGCTTAATAATTCAGTTACTGTACATATGGAGTCCTATTTTCTGTGACCAAATGGAACAGGTTTCTGTTAAAATTCATACTCTTTTCTATCTCTTCAAATTAGCAAACTGACTCTGCAGTCTCTCTTCTGGCAACATTTCCACTGGAAAAACTAGGAATTTGGCCTTAGAAGTACCAACCATATACTATTTAAGAGATTTTTAACTGTGGAGCTAGGGTGCTCATATATTAAGACAAATATTTATCAAAGACTGGCAAAAACACACAAAGGTCGAATTTGCAGTTCAAAAATCCCAGCTCCCAACTGACCTTCCAGGTTCTTTACTTTTTTACTGATCATTTTCCCTGTCTTCCCAGAATCTCTTTATGTTCTGACTGCTACCATGTTATTCAGAATGAAAAATCCTGGTTCCTATCACTTATGACCTAGATCAAGAGCCAGATAATTAGATCCGGTGAACATATTCAGAATATTTCCAAAGTAGAATTAAACCATCACAGGATCACAGTACAGCCCAGGTTGGAAGGGACCCCCAAAGATCATCTAGTCCAACTTTTCATGGGAAGGGGAACCTAGATGAGATCATTTAGTACCCTGCCCCATAGCATCTTGAAAACCACCAGTAATGGGAGCTCTACCAAGTCCCTGCAGAGGCTGTTCCAGTAACAGACACTTTGCACTGTAACTCATTTCTTCCTTATGGCAAAATGAAACCTCTGTCAGTGCGATTTGTACCTATTGCCCCTTATTTTCTCCATGTGACTCATTGTGAAGTGAGAATCTCCATCTTCTCTAAACACCCTTTAAGTACTGGAATACTGTGATTAAGTTCCCTCAGAGCCTTCCTTTTCCATGGAGAAAAGACCTATCCTTCTCTCCTGGATCGCTGGGCCAAGGCCAATCACATGAGTTTCAATAAGGCCAAATGCAAGGTTTTGCACTTTTGCAACAACAACCCCCAGCAGTGCTACAGGCTTGGGGAGGAGTGGCTGGATTACTACCAGGTAGAGAGAGACCTAGGAGTGTTAATAGATGGCTGACTGAACATGAGCCAGCAGTGTGCCCAGGTGGCCAAGAAGGCCAATGGCATCCTGGCCTGCATCAGAAATAGTGTGGCCAGCAGGATTAGGGAGGTGATCTTTCCCCTGTACTCAGCTTTGGGGAGGCCGCACCTTGAGTACTGTGTCCAGTTTTGTGCCCCTCGCTACAAGAGGGACATTGAGGTGCTAGAGAGGGTACAGAGGTGGGCTACCAAGCTAGTAAAGGATTTGGAGCATATGTCGTACAAGGAACAACTGAGGAATCTGTGACTGTTTAGCCTGGAGGAGATTGAGGGGAAGACCTTATCGCTCTTTACAACTACCTGAAAGGAGGTTGTAGTGAGGCAGGGATTGGTCTGTTCTCCCTAGTGGCAAGTGATAAGACAAGGGCAAATGGCCCTAAACTGTGCAGGTTCAGGTTGACTATTGTGAAAAATTTCTTTGCTGACGGGGTTGTCAGGTGTTGGAACAGCCTGCCCAGGGAGGTGGTTGAGTCGCCATCCATGGAGGTGTTTAAGAGACAGGTAGATGTTGCGTTGAGAAAAAGGTTGTACTCAATGCTCCTGAAGGTCTCTTCCAGCCAAAAATGTTCTATGATTCTATGATTCTCTCTCTTTTAATTTTCCTTTCTCTGATACATTCTGTATTCCGCCTCCCAGTTATTCTGGAAAACCATTTCTGTCTCAGAATTTACCATCTGACTTAGTGCTGAAGTCAATAATTTCTGTGACATTTCCAGATCTCAAGGCAAGGTATTTGGAAGAGAAGGAATAAAAGATAGTCTGCCTAACCAGAGAGACTGTAGGTTTGAGCAGCCATCATGCTGCAGCCCAGAGAAGAGGGCAGCTTTTGGATATCTCATATATGCACTCTTAGCCTGATGGGAGTGGTTTTCTGGGCATTAGGAGCTATGAATGGTAACCCCAGAAAAGTGAGTGATACCTGGAGGTGAGGACTTTGCTATCTGAGTAACTGCCGTAGTTAGCAGGTTTGTCATGGGAAGTGAGGCGCTGCTGCCTCTCACTCGTCTTTTGTCTGGGCTTTCAATTAAAGTGTTCTTAGTGTGTGCTTGGAGTTGGATTAAACGTGACCAGTACATGTTCTGAGTCCGCAGAGACCTCCTGATGGGTTCATGTCCTGAGGAAATGGTAGGGCTCCTAGTTAGCAAAACAGGGAAAGGGATCAGGACATTCATTTCCACCAATGTGATGGTATTCCTGGAACATAAGCAGGTGAAGATTAAGGTTCTGCATAAATTGGGTTGCCATGATGTATTGTTTTGCATGTGTAGAAAAGTTAACCATTACCTTTTGGGTACTTGTTGCACTGAGGTACTTAAGATCCACTTATGGAACACAAGGCAGTATTTCTGATCCAGTTTCAAATCTTGGCAATCTCTGGATAGTTTTGCTTGAGCTCCGACAAGCCAGCACATAGAACAATGCCCAGGAGGTGGGTTAAACCAGCAGGAATCAAAATTCTACAGCAGCACCAGCACCGTCAGTCTCAAAACAACAGGAAGCAGCTGTTGAAACCTTGTCAACATTTGAACCAGTCACTCCTCTCTCATATTTAGTTTTCATGCAATTATTCTATGATTATGACTGCATCTTGACACGGGGGAAGTTAATGCAGGTGCTTTTAAGCATTTAACATTTTTCTAAGTCACCAGAATTATGGAAACATTCCTAACTTAAAAATAAATCACAAAACCTAAGGGTCAGACCTTTGATCTGATTTCTACAGACATGTTAGAGTCTATTAGAGGAGCACCCCCTCACCCAATGTATTGTGGAACTGCTGCAGATCTGTAAAAGGTATCACTATGTGGGAAAACTTACTATTTTGATGTCTGAGATCTGTGGGATTGGTCGCAGTATGAGTTCAGGTTATCTCGTATCTCCTGATATAGCCTTGCTCTGCAGGTCTGCTAGACTTTCTTCTCTTCTTGTTCTATGATCCTTTCTTGTATCCACTGCAATCTGATGTGGGCAAGGGCTTCTACTGAAAGAGTGTTTTCCCAATCATGATTGGGACAATTCTAAATTTCCTGCCCTTTTATGTATGTATATTTTATTAAAAATTCACAAAACATTCAATAGCTCTTAAAATCATCCTTTATTATCTCTGCTGGTCTGTGAAAATGATTGAACATTGGGGTACATTATAAAAATGTCAGGAAAAGGGTTTGAGACCATTTTAGAGGGCACTTTGCTTTTTATTCTGCCTGCAAGGTACACCTATGAATCTTTGGTTAGAAGTGTTAAAACGAAAAAGCAGATGAAAGCAACAGACTTTTTTGTCAAGCTGTGACAGAAATCAAATGCAAATAGAGCTCAGTTCAAGACTGTTTGTTAAGTGTCACGTCGGTGAGTATTAAATGCAGCACATGTCGTTTTACAATGAGCATACAGTATATGAATTTTATTGATTTTTTTTTTCAAAGAGGATACATCGAATAATGTACTCTTCCTTTACCAGTGCCAGTTTACAAGTGTGTCTTCATATTTGCCTATGCACATTCATTAGGCTCCTAAATGCTGCTGCCTTACCTTGCATATCTTGTTTTGTGGAGGCTGGGATTCAAACTGTAGAAAGACCTGCACAATTGAGTCTCTCCCTCTGAGAAAAGTGGGACAGTCATTTAGACTTCCCAGCATGAAGCTGTCAATGAGCAGCTTCTCAAAATGATTCACAATTAACGCACCAGGCTTACACTAGGAACAGGTTCTCAACTGATTTCCTTTCTACAGAGGAGCAAGTCTGGGGCTTCATTTTGTTATTAAGAATGTTACAGATGTTTTTAAAAAAAATCATCTGAGTTGGTTAACTCTGCTGCACGTATATACGTGTCTTTGTACTATACTATATGAAAAACAAATCTAATTTCTCTATATTTGTTCAAACTACATATTTTTTTCAATTAATATTTAGAAAAACTGGCACTAACATGAAAATACATACAAAAAGCAGCAACAGCTGTGGCAGCTAGACTACTTGACAATCATTTACATTCTGGAACATAATGGTTAATCTTAGATGTTTAAATACCAGATAAAGAATGTTAAAATTGGCCATATACTTAAGACTTTTAATGCATTTATTGGGGAGCGTAAGTGTCTTATCTGTGGGCTCAGCAACAGACACTCAGGGCCCTTTGGAGGCTGCAAGATACGCAGTGTATTTATAGTCCAGGCTCTTGTCTTCTGATGTGTCTCTCCTTCAGGGGCTCAGCCATGTTACATATGAGCCAAAAGAGAGGCCAGGAATTTGGATAATTCCCTGAAATTATCTATTGGCTAGATAATTGGCTAACAAAAGGCTCATGCTGAGAAAACTCTTCCTCACATACTGAGTACTCTGAAGGACTAGATTTCTATTGGAAACTTGCCACTTCTCCCCTCATCCCCCACACAGATATTATGGTTTCTTCTCAATCCATTTAACCAGTGTTTATGATCTTAAATAAAGGAGTTCGTAATAGTGTTTTATACACGTTGTTCTTCTACATCCATGTAATCTTGAAGTCCTCAAACTTTACATATCTTCTATTAAAAACAAAACAAAAAAAAACAAAACAAAAACCAGAAGAGTGGGTTACTTAAGCATTATCTAACTGATACCTAAAAGAACAAGTTTCTGTGGTATCCTCTTAATAAGATCAAAACTAATGTTAGTTTAAAAGGCTGTGGTAAGAAAAGGGTGTAGGAGTTAAGGATTTGGCTCCTGGAGTTATGTAATTCTGCCAAGTTTGCCTGTTTATCCATTCACTCTCCATCTATCCCATCAATGTTTTAAACAGAATTTATAGTCCATTAGACAGCAGTTCCTTCCACCTTATAGGTGGTACTTCGTTTCCGAGAAAGAAGGTGAACAGAAGTTCCTTCTGTAATGTAATGAAAAACATATGGGATTGTAGCCATTTAAAGGTCACTATTTCTGTGAGCTAGGGAGTAGTAGGCTTCATAGTTCAAAAATTTTGGAAGGAAAACATTTAAAAAAAAATTGAATCCTGTGAAAGTTGTTTCCATTTAACTGGGTTCCTAGTAAGCCTATATCAATTAAATTTACTGTGCTGTTTCTTACTAGTACTTTTATTGGGGGTTTAACTATCATTTTCAAATGATTATTTGGCTTTATCATAAAGTTAAAGAAACAATTGTCTTTGGAAACTGTATTTTAAGGCAGTTAGATTTATTTACCTACTAGGTACCTGCACCAGCAGGGGTTTGGACTAGATGATCTTTTGAGGTCCCATCCAACCCCTAACATTCTGTGATTCTGTGATTTATAATGCCAGACAACGTGATTTGATACAAATGCCTATGTCATTTACATATAGCTTTCATTCAAGTCTCATGTTTTGAGGAAACAAACAAACAAAAAATCTAGGCCAGAATGCTGCAAAAAAAATTTTTATATGTTTGAAAGTATGAAAAGCAATAACCAGCTCTATTTACTCATATAAGGAGCAGTGTTTCATATAAATGCATTTTTCCTTCTTTCACCTTCTCTCTACTGACAGTCTTCTCAGAGGAACTTTTTGATCTCTTCTGCATCTTCTGTGTCCTTTGCAGCCATGCTTCTCCACTGTTCCTCTTTACATTTCCTCCAAAACGCTTTTTTTCCGATTTGCCTCTTTTAGGGAGTGCTGTTATATTTCTGTTGTTTTGCTGCTTTTTCACGTCTTTAATGATTTTCTTCCAGAGCCTTCCTTACTCATCCCAAAGCTTAATTCTTGCTATCTGACACATTTCTCAAATCTTTCTTGTGTTGTTTGCCTTACCTCTTCTTGTAGTTCCTACCCTTTACACCAAGCTCATTCTTGTATGTTCTCAGTAATGTCGTTTGACTGCAAAGAAAAATGTTTGGTACTTTTGTACCAAAAATGAAGGTACTGTATCATGCCAGCAGGCATGGTAACTTACATTGATTTTCTAAATTAGTATAATTCAGGAAATAATCTTTTAATCTGTAAGGCAAATTCATTTTTGTCAATGTTTTTGTCTTCATTTGATAACTATGTTAAACTAGGGAATCATTAATCCTGACTTTTGCTAGTATGTATCCTAAAGACATTTTACTCTGCAGATAATTTACAGGGAATAATATGGTTACTGTAAAAATCTCATTTAAAAGAAGAAAATTACTCTAATAGCACTTCGTAGTCTTCCTTAGAGAGTGATTGGACAATATTTCCATTGTGTATATAGGACTTTATCAACACTTTGAATATACAACAACAAAAATTGATGTGAATCTTGGCTAACAAGTGTTCTAGCACTTCAGAGAATGAACTTCCCAGCGTGCCACAGCTGACATTTCAAGTCCAGAGTACATTACAGAAAAAGCATATTCCATTTCCCAGATTTAATTAGTATGACTTTTGAGGATGTCCAATGATGTCCAAGACTTCTGCATGAAGCTAGCAGATAAGACACCAGACCTACCTGAGACCCTTGTTCTTCCATAATCTCACATCAATCCCAGGCTGTTGAAGATAGACCAATAGTGAGATTTGAGTCAGGATTCAGGCATCTAAATTTAGATCTGTGTGTAGCTCTCAGCACACAAGCCATGTTTTACTCCGTTGTAGTCAGTAATGAACTCAAATTAGACACAGTTGTCCCCACACAGGCAACTAGTCTAATTTTAAATGTCATAGGACAACTCAGTTGATCTCCAGCTGCTACTCAAGAAAGGTAGATATCTCTTGTAACTGTTATCTGACAGCTGTCAGACCAACAGGGCATCTAGATCTCCACAACAGGTCTCCAGTAGCACGAGATGGAGTCAATGTAGTCTGGAGAGTTGTTTTAGTTCAGATGTCTACTTCCAGTCTCTCCAGAAACTACTGTATCTAACGTTAATCTGAGCATATGAACACAAAACGAAAAATAGCTTGTACTCTAAAGAAAAGATATTTAAGGAAGCGTAGCAAACCAAAGTGTGCAACAGGAATAGTTGCTCTGTCCTCAGCAGAGGAGGAGTAGAGGGAAATTAACAGACAGCCAAGTGATATGACTTGTCGAGTTTTGCAGAGGCTGTGCTTGGCAGAGGGAATTTACTGCAGAAACTTTTCTGCCAGATCTCATCTAGCTGAAGACATTAGAAAAAATTGATAGGAATTTGATGTGAAGCAGCCAGAAGGACCATACACTTTTTTTTGGTTTTTATTTCCAGCACTACTTCTGTTGAACAATATAGAAGTTTTATTGTTCTTCTCTGTGGCTTTGAGCAGCTTCTGGGAGATCCCCCAAGAATTTCCACAGGCATTTAGAAAGATTTGTTTGCTCAGATAAAGCAAACAATGCTCTGATCTCCTTCCTGCAGTCAGAAATCTTTGTGTAGAAGCAGAGGAGCATGTGTCAATGTGCATGACCTGTGCAACCCCCTAGATGTCCTACTCAATTTGTGGACTTCCTATGGCTGCGACCCTTATGCGTGATGTGACACACTGCTCAGACCAAGTCTCCATTCTAATTACTTCAGATTAGAGATACTCTTGGTTAGATATGGGGAAAATTGTCCTGTCTTTCCTGAATGTCACAAACTGATGGTTGTTCCAACTGTGGCAGGACAGAAAGATGCTGTTGATAAATCTGGGGGAAGCTCTTAAATGAGCTTGTAGAAATGCCAGAGGACAACAGATGTATTAAGATGAAGCTCTATTTTCTGTCTACATGCTATCTGTGGTCTTTTCTATGTCTGCCTATAAAGACTCCCTGTCACAGAATTCAAGAATCATGATCTTTTGGGACTCTTTATGTTACTAAAATTGAAATCAGCTCCACACCAGTGCACAATGATGAGAGAGTGATCATCATTAAATTCGCACTGGCCATCTGAATGGGCACTAAATAAAGATATTTTCAATAACCTCTGAGCTAAGGTGAAGTGATACCTTAAAGCTAAATCATGTCACCACATCTCTGATCCATCCCATCCTGGATAATGTAGCATGCTGAGAGAGCATCCTTTCATGCTTTAAACATCTAAAGGTTATAGACTTAACAATTCAGTTTTACAGAACTGTAATCACCCAAGGTCCTGAGATGATATGAACTTTCTCAAAATGTGGTCAGTGAAGACATGGGACATCATAACACAACCCAGTGGAAGTTGGGGGAGAACAGTGGAGCTGCTTTATATTTTGCATTTGCAATCTTCTATTGAATACAGATTCGTGAAAGTAAAGTCTGACACAATCAGGGTTATTTGTTACAAAACCATATATCATGGTCACTACAATGCATATATTATATACCTACATAGAACTGTATTCATGCAACATACCTTGCTTGCAGGAAAAAAAAATATTTTACATAAATATGAAACACAGAAAATATATTGCAGCAGCTAAGGGGGAAAGAACTTGAATGGAAATGTGCCATTTAAAAAAAAGATGCCTAGAAAAGGAAAATATTCATTTTATCTCTTTTGTGTATTCATAGGAGAAATCTTAGACACAGATGTTCAATGTGCATCTATGAACGTAATAAGCAAATTCAAGAAGCTAATATTGGCTCATTCCCTGTTCTGGTGCTCATAATGAGTCAAAACTTTACCCATCAAATAACTTGATCAAGTGTCTACGTATAAAGGGCTACCAATTGTGAAAGAAGTATGGAGAATTCAGGCCTTCTGCTTTTGTTTCTTTTAAAAACATTTTCTCACTATGCTTGCATTTTATGTTTTTGAAGACAAATATTAATCCATGTGTTCGGTGTAAAAAAAGGTCTTCAATATATACAGCAGCTCTTGCTCTTAGAAATGAAGGAATATCTGCAGCTGAAAATCATCTAGGGCTCAAACCATAGAAATAGGATGACAGAGTATATTGCCAAGGCATCTGGTATTCTGTGGAATGAAAAATACTTTGGATTCTTAAAATAACTACATAGTATTTAAATAGTTTTGATTGCTAAAAATCTAGTTTGTACATTGCTGTAGAAAGTAGCAGTTCTGGTTTGGCGAGGTACTGAATCTAAAATGTGGTTTTTGTTGGATCAGAATGT
>VWZK01019068.1:2546-105594 GCA_013396935.1 Baryphthengus martii | reverse complement strand
AAGTCACACCAGCTGTATGAGATTAAAGGGCACTAGCCTGTATTTGGATCATCTTCTGGATGTCAAACCTTCATGCCAACAGTAAGGCTAGCAAGACTTACCTTTCAAGTGAATGATTCACTGATGCTTGTCGTCCATAGTAACAAGCAGAAACAATGTGACTCCAAGATGCTGCTTTCTGCGGTGAAACAACTCTCAGGTGTTTTTTTGCAGAGCTTCACTTTGACAAAGGACATAGTTCTAACTGTTGGTACAAAATATCCTTTCTTTCATTTTTATAGTCTTAAAAATAATTTTTTTAATTCAAGTTGAACCACATTTAGGTCTCTATTTTCTAAAAAGATTCCCAAAACCTCTTTGAGAAAATATATGTAAAAGAAATTTGTGACTACTAAATATGTAGTATTTTCCCACTGATCAATCTGTCTAGAAACCAGTTATTGGTTTTGTTGTTGTTATAAGATTAGTATAGAAATCACGTTTTTCCCTGATATGAAAACTAACTTTTAGGCTGGACTAGATTCCTCCATCCTGATTAATTTTTATTAATTACTCTGTAAATTGTCTTGTTTACCTGAGTACTCTCATGGTCACCACAGTTATTGTGTGAATAAGCCATCAAAATCCCTTTAAGAGGATGAACCTCAGTTTAAGACACATAGTTAATATTCATTCATAGTTTTATTTATGTATCAGCAAGTTATTTTAAAAATTTGGCATTCTACTGATCAATTGATTTCCTAAAACCACAGTCACGTTCACATACCCATAATACTTCATATGTTAACAAAATAACGTGTAAAATTTACCCTACACTCTGTTTTTAAGATCCTTACACAAGAAATGAGACTCTGAAGAAGGGCCACTCCTTTAAGGATTTTTGTCACCCAGATATGATACAGTAATCTGTGTGGAAAAATATTTTCTGATAAATCAAATAAGATTAAGACTAAAACGAATAAAACCATTAAAATTAGGGCAAATGGAGATTTATGTGAGTGGCATAAGGATTCTAGCCTGGCAAAATAGCCTATTAGGATTTTATTTTTCCAATACGATGCATTTGAAACTCTATACTGTTAAAATCAACCAGAGTAATGGCAATATGA
The DNA here is from genome assembly GCA_013396935.1 of Baryphthengus martii. Classification (NCBI taxonomy): domain Eukaryota; kingdom Metazoa; phylum Chordata; class Aves; order Coraciiformes; family Momotidae; genus Baryphthengus; species Baryphthengus martii. The sequence goes on along the minus strand of VWZK01019068.1, from coordinate 104,485 downwards.
TGTACTGTGCCATTTCAAATGAATTTTGGCTCTTTCCTGAAAACAATGACCAGACAAATACATCCTGTGAATTGTCTGGGACATTGCAATTTCTATTTTGATAGCTTTAAACATATGTAAAATTCTTTAAAATGTCTAAATCTTGAAAATTTTCTTCAAGAATTCTAATTGATAAAGATACATTAAAATAGATTACTGAGTCGGCAAACACCATTTTGTTTAAAAAAATATATGTGTTTTAATTTAGATATAAAAAGAAATTGTCATTATACAAAAAAAAATACAAATATCAATGTACCAGTTCTGTTATTTGCTCTAATTACATAGTCCTTTCTTTTTTAACTGAAATGGCTTTAAACTCCATCTTCCATTTCTAAAGTGTCTCTGTTCCGTGTATTAAATTACTCATACATGACAAAGTAAATTTGTAAATGTGTATTCTTATAAATAACCAACAAAACTAAAATTATGATTGATTTGAAATAATTGATTACAGCATGACAGCTTTCTTTTTCCTAATTATAAAATACAATTACATTTTTGTGCTTTCATACCTGAACATTACAAAAGCTGAGAGAACTATTTCTGTTCTACTTCTGATTAGATCAGCAATGCCACTTCTTCAAGTCTTATCAGATTGGGTTTGATAATAATTACTTGGGAAGTGTTTGATCTCAATGATGAATACTTGATTAGTTTTTCATGAAATCAGTCAACCACACCACTCAACACTACTCATGTGAGACCTTGTTGATTTAGCTGTTCGAAAGAATGCATTCTTTTTCACTGCAGTTATGGGATGTCAGTCTTCAGGGAAAAGAGGGTGGTAAAAGGGCAAGTTTATGGGTAATGATATTGCAGCAGCAGATATTTAAGGTTTGCTAATTCTCTTCTCAATTATGTTCATTCCCTGCCTCGTCACACTGCCTGCTACATGGCGACAGAATCAATCTTAGCAGCGGAATAAATTTTTCCTTTTTCAAAAAAAGGTTTCATGACACCATTGTCATCTTTGAAACCCTTGGAGGGTTTTGCCCTGATGAATAATATTTCATATGTGGAATGTTTATGTGATTTTCACGGAGTGATAACTCCGCTACCACCTAACTTTGATGCATTGAGATTGCTGCTTTTCCCTACTAAAGTGCTTTTACACACCACCTCCTACAAATTGACTTGAGTTAGAAATAGAAGATTCAACAAAACTTCAACTCTCCATGGAAAAAAAAGGGTCTTGCGGAGAAATTTATATATTGGGCGCAATCTGCTTTAATTATTTAAACAGGAGCTTTTGCTGAATAAGAGTTCCAGGCATTTTTTCCCTTATGTTTTTTTCTTTTATTTTATCTAGTTAGAATCAGTTATCCAAAGCTGACCATATATCCATATTTTAAAATGGCTAGTTTTTTAACCAAACTTTGCTGTAAGGAATGGTGGGTAGACCTATACTCACTGAAGTCAATAGCATTGTCTGAGTAAGTAAAAATTGCTCATATAATGAGACACTCAATGGATTATCTCCAAGTTACAGGGGAAAAAAATCCTATATCTCAGGTACTTACAACTTAGTATTCACACAAGAAGAGGTTTTCAGGACAATAACCTTGCTTGTCAGTCATAAAATAGCAAGGCAGAGCCTTTTATCAAAAGAGGACTTAATGCTGTGCTAATTAAGTGAAGAGAATTTCCAAGGGGGCAATATTTTCTCTAATATTTTTCTTTTCAAAGTTGCTAATAGAATTATGACAGTTTTAACAATCAGAAAATACAATGCATTCCAAATGTTTCCTTTGTTAATTATAAGAATTCTGGAAATTGCCAAGATCTTTAAAACTTAATATTTCACTAATAAGCGTAGATGACTTTAGGTTGTTGTTTTTGGATTTTGTTTTGTTTTTAGTATTAACTGTTATTTTTATGACAATACATTTCTCTTTGAAGATGCAATTTAAGCAGGCTCTTCTCTCAGAGACTCAGACTGCTTAAAAAGAAAATAATGTTCTTGGATTATAATTATTTTGGTTATTGTGTCATCATATTAATGTTGCTCTGAAAGGAATGTTCATTTGAACATTTCATTGTTTTGATATAAGTCTAAACCAAAAAGGGAGAGCAGTCAGGCTGCCGGGTGGAAAAAAAAATGGAACATCTTTCTTTAAATGGTGAAGAGCAGTTTGAATGGCAGTTACCTCAAAATATAACATGAATTCAGCAGATTTTATTTAACTGTTGTGCACTGTCAAAGTACCTGTCACCCTAGAGGTATCATCTTTATATAATCGTTGTTGGCCAGCATTTCCAAAGAACTTGTCTTCCAGTTAGAAGCCAAAATAAGCAAAAATATTTTCATAGAGGCTTATCACTCTACACTTCCCGTTGAAAACAAAGGAAGCTACAAGGTGCCACCTCCTTTGAAAGTGTGTCTTCTTTGTTATGCCCTTTAGGAGGAACTGCAGGAGAGGTTTCCAAAGGGACCTAAAGATGCCCAGATCCCGTTCAGGTGCTACAGAAGGGCAAGACCTAACCCAGAACCTTTAAGAAGTCTGCCTCGGGACTTTAAAAATTCATAACATGAGAGAAGAGAGCAAATCTCCACAGTCGAGAAAAGGTCCAAGCTTGAGGGATGACAGAACTAAGTAGCTTGTGAATCTTGGACTCCAAATAAAACAGACCATCCAAGAGTAAAAGAAGGAGTATGGAAAAGCAGTCAGTCCTCCCATTGACACTGAAGTCAACTCATTTCAAATTACAATTTGCAGCTCATTGGTAAAGGCATATGCACCAGTTACCCACAGACACTATTAATATCCCTGTTGTCTTCAAATCCTTATGCACATCAAAAAGTGAGGAAAATGAGAAAAAAATCTACAGTAGCATAGGGATTCCTACCACATTGCTCTCCTTATTGGTAAAATCCTTACTGACCTCTCATTTAATTCCTCTCTCATTATTGCCTTCAAAAGGAAGCATGCATTCTGGAAAACAATAAAAAAAATCTATAGAGTAGTACCATTTCTGTCATTTGCAGCTAATGAATGCTTTTTAGTATTGACTAGCAACTGGTCTAATAATGACAATGACTCCACTGATTTAGAGCAATAAATCCAAAGACTTGGCAGATCTCTATTGGTATAATAAGCTCAAACATTCATTCAGGAACATTAAGAAAATGGACAGCAGACTCTTGAATATTAGAGATTCTCATGTTTCTTTCCTTTTGGTAACACCATCTGACTGAAAAAACATGATTTTGTAGTGTTTAATGTGTAAATTTAAGTGACAGCTAAGGTAACTGAGGAATTTTTTTTTCTTTCACTGTTGCTAAGAGAGTGGGTCAATTATGATGAATATTATTACTGTAGGGCTATGAGAGCCCACACTAACAGCATCTATTAGGAAAGGTTTGGGGGGGTTAAATGCCCGTGTTCAATGTCTCCTATGGACAACAGCTATTACGAGTGGTTCCAGATATAATCAGAATCGGATGTTTGATACTCCTCATAACAAACAGACCTCTCAGTGCTTTATCACTAGATGAAAGGCTTAAAAGACTTCAGATAAACAACAACGTGCTTGTCTGCATCAGCAATACAGGAGTAAAGATAATTTGCCAAGCATTCCTTCTATGTTTAATGTACATTCTTTTTCTCATTCAAGGAGGATATATTAGTTATTATTATTTGTTTTCGTTACTACACATGACTGAAATAAAGAAAACAGATTAATTACATTGGTTTCATCAAATCACTGTGCAGATACTGTTAAAATATCTAAATAAAGTAAGAAGCAATCTTACTGAATCAAAACAAACAAGCCTGTCAGAAAAATTATGAGATATATGTCCAGTTGGTACTTTAGTCCAAAATGTAAATCCCCCTTGGAAGCAATTTTTACAAACTAACCTTCGGTTAGATTCCCCTTATATATCTATGCAATATTTTCCTTTTTTTTGTTCATCTGAGGGCTTGTATTAAGCTGCAGAAAAACCTTTCCTGCCAAAGGGAAGGCAAAAGCACTGTCAGGCTGTGGAGATGGTAAGACCTCAGATGTTTCCTGCAGACAAGCTCCACAACCCAGGCCAACGGGGTTGGTGGCACCTTACCCTACAGTCTCACACTCCAAGGAACATCCTGTACTAACTTGTGACAAATTACGAGGGTAGTATAGCTTCCAGACGAAGCTATTGACCAAATTGCCTATCTTCATAGTTGTGTTTCTTTTGTGCAGCTTGTAATTGAGTTTTGGCAAACAAAGGCTTGTTTGGAGCTGCATGGAAGGGGCAGAAGCTTGCAGCTGAAGCACTGCAGTGTCTGGGTGGCAGATGCTTCCACAAAATGATATTTTCCTGTAAGTACAGTAGATAGCAGCTGTAGACCGTAACTGTATGAAGAGCAGGAAAATGTGGCTGATGCCAGAGTTCCCATGACAGTTTGCATACAAATTTGTGGCTGGAGGTGGATTCATTAATAAAGTCAATACGGAGTTTATGTCAGCTCCAACAAGGCAGATAGCCATAGGAGAATCTGTCTAACAGTACTTCATCTGATATATTTAATTTGCTGATTTATTTAGGAATAATGAGTGAATTTATTGTATTTGAAAACGGGAAGTGTTCTGGAATGTGAAACATCCTGCTAGAAGAGATCTAGAAGCATATTGCAAGGATGATGGCAAGGACAGAGAGAAGCAGCTGGAAATTCACAAGTCACTATAAGACAGTAATAAAAGTAAAGAGCTCTTATTCCCACTAATTAGTTTATTATTATTTCTGTAGTCTTGCTGCTGTGCTTTGTCCTGATGAGGTACTCCTTATAGTCAGTGTAAAGAATTTCAATCACATTCTGTCCTGAATCTGATCAGCAGCCCAATAAGGAGGAAGGAGAAAGTTGGGAATATGGATTTAATGATTTCCTATCTCCGCACACTCCTCACTTTAGAAAAACTCCCTCATTGGGGCTTTATCTCAGCAAAATATCAAGTATAATCTGTAATAATAAATGGATATTTGTGGTCTGAGGTAACAATAAAGAGAGAAATATTAAATGGACAGTATTTAAACTCCTCTAACACTATTGTAAATTGCAAAACAGTGTAAGAAAAGCCAATTAAGAGCTCAGTCCACCTGCAACCAATTAACAAAAATAAAGGAGAGTTTGAGGTGTGGATGTCCTCTGAGTCCATTAAGTGAGATGTATCCTTACCCCAAGTGCCCAGTAGAAATGGATGGCATAAAACAGGAATACTCTTGCCCATCTCATGTGAGACAACTAGCAAAACAAGGCTCCACATTTAGCATAACAGCTTCAGGAGCATGATTTAAGTTCTAGGGTTTGATTATACTCTTCTAATACTGCGTATTGGAAGGCATCTAAGTAGGGCTTGAATTTCCATGAGAAATTTGGTGTGAAGCTGGAAGTTGTTTCAGCCAGCAGTTTCACTGGCACAGCGCCAAAGGATTGCAGATGGTACAGCGCTACTGTCTTGAGCATGGAAATCAAGAAAGCTTGAAATGATAAGCCTTCAAACACGAGAAGCTGTTTCTGTGCCACTTGCAATTGCAAATACAGACGACTCAAGTGTAAGAGACATCAGGATCCACACATCTGGTCTTCACAAGAGGACAATAACTCCAGAATAAGACAAGCGTGATGCAGCTAAAAATGAACTAGAAACTGAAGCTTTATAATTCATAGACACGTTTCCAGATCCAAAGCCATTTTTAGCATTTTGATTACAGTCTGCACCCACAAAAAAGGCAGCCTAGTTTTCAGTTACTTGTTAGGATGAAAAAAAGAATGCAGTTAAAGTAGAAAAAAATCTCATTGAAAAAAATGAGAAAAAGAAGAAATTTTGAGTCACAGCAAAGAATTATGTGGAGATGCACACCAGACTGAAGGCTAAACAAGAGCCCAGTTTGAATTTAAAAGAAAATGCTTGCCCTGTTTGAGAAAATTATATGTTTATCAGACTGAGTCTTGATTCACAGGGTACAAAAAAAAAGACAGTTCTGAATTCATTCTGGCATATGCACGCTGCATTTCTGGGACAAAAAGGTGACTTATATGCTGCCTGTGACAAGGGAAGTCATCCTAGTTCTGTTGATCAAAGCCCTCCTTAGAAATGGGGCTGCAAAGGTTTCTTCAACCACAGAAATGAAGCTTTTAAAAAGAAGGATGATGAGAAGAGGGAACAAATTCCTGAAGCAAATGAGGCAACTGCCACCTGGACATGGTATCTTACACTTTGTAAGAAACTTGGTGAAGACAGTAAGCAGGTAGATACTATCACAAACATGCATGCTGTGTGCAGATGAAGCTATACCAAAGACAACCAAAGAGCTGTGGAATTAGAATAAGCATTCATGCAAACAAGGAACAGGTGTTAACAGATATGGCTGCACACAATGTGTTTGAAAACAGAGACCACAGGTCATATTATAAGACAGGAAAATCCTTTGAAGCAGTAACTCTGGAATAAGATTTAGATATCAAAGTAAGGGAATACGTTTCCAGTGCCACTCTTTACCAAAAGGGCAAGTGTTGTTTTTTGTATAGAGATATCAAGTAACACTTGGAGAGCTTAAATGACCTTTGATTGCTGTTACGTGGATGTATTTTCACTGATATTCAAGTTCTGTATATATCTCAGAAAGGATTTTAGGGAAATTAAGGAGGCTTGGAAAAAAAGCAACAAGAATTCTGTATAGTATCTGCTATAATGAAAGTGTTATAGAGCTAAAACTATTTTAAAAAATGCCCAGTCTGCTCTTACCTCAGCCAATAAGAACCTGTATGAAAACAGAATTCTGATAATGAAGACTTTAATTAAGGAATAACAAAATCCTGGAGTGGGATGGGGAAAATCTGATCCAGAATGCACAGATTTTTAATACTGAGCAAATTAACCATGGGAACAATTTCTGAAGGTTTGGTGGTACCATTTTTGAATTGGTTGGAAGAGACCTTTAAGATTATCAAGCTGAGTTGTTAACTGCCAGGTCACCACTGAAACACGTCTCTAAGTGTTGCATCTACGTGTCTTTTAAATACTTACAGGAATGGGGACTCAACACCTGGGCATCTTGTTCCAATCCTTGACAACCCTTTTAGAAGAAGAAATTTTTCCTCATATCCAACCTGAGCCTCTTCTGGTACAACTTGAGACTGTTTCCTCTTGTCCTATCACTTGTTACATGGGAGAAAAGACCAACCTTCATCTCACTACAATCTCCTTTCAGGTAGCTGTAGAGAGCGATGAGGTCTCCCCTGAGCCTCCTTTTCTCCAGGCGAAATAACCCCAATTCCCTCAGTGGCTCCTCATACGACTTGTTCTCTAGACCTTTTACCAGCTTTGCTGCTCTTATTTGGACACACTCCAGCACCTCAATGTTCTTCTTTTAGTGAGGGACCCAAAACTGAACACAGTATTCAAGGTGTGACCTCACCAGGGCTGAGTACAGTGATATCACTGTACTATCAGAATCACTTCTCTAATCCTTCTCGGATACAAGCTACGATGCTGTTGGCCTTTTTGGCCACCTGAGCATACTGCTGGCTCATAATCCGCCAGGTGTCAACCAGTATTTCCAGGTCCTTTTCCACAGGCCAGCTTTCCAGCCACTATTCCCCAAGCCTGTAGCATCGCATGGGCTGCTTGTGGCCAAATACAGGATCCAGCACTTGGCCACATTGAACCTCATACCATTGGTCTTGGTCCATCAATCCACCCTCTCCAGATCCCTCTGTAGAGCCTAGCTACCTGCAAGCAGATCAATGCATCCTCCTAACGATGTCATCTGAAGACTCACTGAGGGTGCCATCAATTCCTTCATCTAGATCATTGATAAAGATATTAAAGAAAACTGGCCTCGATACTGACCCCTGGGGAACACCACTTGTGAATGGCTGCCAACTAGATTTAACTCCATTCATCACCACTCTTTGGGCCCAGCCATCCAGACAATTCTTTATTCAGCAAAGCGTATGCCCATCCAAGCCATGAGCAATCAGTTTCCCCAGAACAAAGCTGTGGAAAACAGTGTCAAAAGCTTTACTAAAGTTCAAGTAAACAACATCCACAGCCCTTCACTCATCTACTAGGTAGATCGCCTTGTCACAGAAGGACATCAGGATAGCCAAGTAGGACCTGCCTTTTATAAACCCATGCTGACTGAGCCTGATCATCTGATTGTCCTGTAGGTGCTGCGTGATGGCACTCAGGATAATCTGCTTCATAATCTTCCCTGGCACTGAGGTCAGACTGACAGGCCTGTAGTTCCCCAGACCCTCCTTCCAGCCCTTCTTGTAGATGGACATCACGTTTGCAAATGTTGTAATAACTAAAGATTAGTCCCTTCTCAAGAAGAGCCTCTGATAGTCTGCACGCAAAGGAAGTTGCGAAGAAGCTCTGTTATTTGACATACCCAGAAGATGAACAATTATTTGTCTTTCTCCATTTTAATGCTGAGGTTCACAAGCATCATCAGAAAATCAATCAACATTGCTAATTCTGATGGAACAAGACACATTTGTTTGTTGATGGGACACCTATTCCTTTCTGAAACTCTGGAGACACTACTGAGAAGCAGCACAGCCAGTCCTGCACATCCATCCATAGCTGCAGTGCACAGTGTGCTTGTCCACCCAGTTTGACAACTATTTCTTTCTTGATTTACAGTCGCACATCTGTCCTGGGAATTGTGTCGTAAGCATTTACGTTCCCTGAAGTAGATCTTAACAAATTCCCCACGTAATAATTAGATAGCAATCAACAATCACAGTTACTTCATTGTTTTCTAGGCTGTTGAGCCATAAAACAAATAAGGTTAAGTGATTTTTACTAAATTACCACAAGGACAGTAAGTGCCATGAAAGTCATCACAATATCTGATATATTTCTGTTCTGAACGGTTGTAAAATCTGTGACCAGGCACTCAAATGTTCGTTTTACTTAAAGTTTGAAAAATCTGAAGATGTTTATGTACTCCTGAAGACAAGAATTTAACACTTACAGTACTTTCGATAAGGACACGCAGTAAGGTTGTATTTGTGCAAAGTTTCTGGTAGAGATCTGTATTTATTCTCCAGTTAAGACCAGCTCTTCTTGCTGTTTCTGAGCTGAGCCTGTCAGATGCTGTGGATGGCTTTTATCCTTTCTCAGTGTGAGTCAGTCTTTAGCAGGGCTAGGACCTTGACTTATTCATGTTCTGCGAAGGAACTGTCTGCTGTTCCAAACTGTGTGGCTTCTCCTGGGGATTAGGCAAAGATGCACGGAAAATATTTTCACTGATGACCTGAGTCAAATTTAGAAATACTGCTAAGAGATACCCAAAACACACATGCCCTACTAGTCACATGGTGGGGCACGCAGGCAGGCCCTATCCCACCACCCAGCAAGCATTCTTGTCATGTGACAGACACTTTGGACATACCATGGTGCAGCAAAGGGAATTTCAGGGTCTCTGGTAAAACAGTGGCAGGCCTCAGGACACAGCTGTATGAATTTGGGAGATAAGCCTCTCCAGGTGTCTGTAAACCCGGCTTCCTAACCCACCGGTTAGAAATGAGAAATCGACATCCCTTTGTGTCTCCATGGCATGCCTGGACAGTGAACTTGGGGATGTCACTTTGCCAGTTTGTGCCTATGTTCCCTCTCTCTTTTTTTTAAAAAAAAACCTGCAAAATTCTTTAAGGTGGTCTCTTGCTTCAGTTTTTCACAGTGCTTTAAAAGAGCAGGAGCCTCTGGGATTACTGTAATACAAACAAATAACTCTAAATAAACCTACAACAATAAGCAAACCTATAACAGAGGTGTTATGTGAAATGAGATGAGATTTTGTATATGAGCCATTAGATGTGTGGGATAAGATGAATTCATTAAATCTGAAAACATAAACTTATAAAATGTGCTCAATCTCTTAGTCTATTATATCATATTGAGCACACATAGACATATATACTATATATACTTAGCCTATTATATAAAGTGGATCTAAAAGGCATTACATTAAATAAAGTGTGTCCTCTAGTACCATGTGCATTAGAGGCACTCAGCAAATAATAAACACAATTGAAATGACATAAAAATTAAAATGGACTATATTCATCACTTCCTAACCACAATTTTTAATGACACTAGCAAAAAAAAAAGGCAAAGGTATGTCAGCCTGGCATTCTGGAGGTACATGTGAGTGGAGTTCATCCCGACATACTTGAAAAGCTTTGAAGCATCTAGTGCAGCAGCAGTTGCACCAGCACAGCCTTGAGTTCAGGCTGCAAAAGCCTTACTTCCATCCCAGGGAAATGCACAGCAACTGAGTCACATACTGCCTCAGCTCTAATATTGTTGGCTTAACAAAGCATTAAACAAGTTTATTTAAAAGCTGAAGTACACATGTATGTTTGCAGTGCAGCTCAGCCTCTGGATTATTGTGTAAACAACATTCAAATATAATCCTCAATGTTTTTTATCACAATAAGAAAATTCAGTCTTTTGACTTCGTGGACTATTGCAGTGCTACATCTATGACCGGGTTTGTTGCCTCTGCAGCCTCAACTTCATGGGCAAAGTGGACTTGACAGGATTTTGGTCAAATGAACCACACAGGACCTTTTATTTAGTATTGTGTCTTCTGCTTTAGAACCTACATTGCCCCTGCCCTGGAGTATTTGTCCCCTTTTGCCTCCCTACCAGCCATGACAACAGGATGCACAATGAAAATCTGTGTTTACAAATCTTGCATGCAAATGATTACGGAACAGCCATGATATGCAGCAATTTAAATTTGTTGACAGAGTTGCTAAGAAACAAACCTTTTGATTCTGTGAAATCCTTTTTGATACAGCTCCGTGCTCTGACAGTTGAAGTTATTGAACAAGAGTGAGGACTCTTTAAAAGAGGAATTTCTGACATTTGCTATGTTTTCAGAGGCTGTAACATAACATTGAATATTCCTTCAGTGTCAGTTTTATTCTGTAGCGAAGTGTCTGATTCCATATATATATTTAAACTGTCCTATATTTCAAAAAAATGGCCTCAGCACTTCAGTACTACCTTCTCCCACTCACATGCAAGGTTGTTTTGCAAAGAATTGTGATCTTTACATGCTCCCCTGCCAAATACCTTGTAAGTTTCTATATTTTTTCCAATCTGTTCTTTAAACATCCTTTCTCTAGGGCATTTTCACAAAGGACCTCATAGCATGCTACTTGGATATCAACAGTAAAATATACCATTATTTTGACATTCCAGTATTACGGAGACAGCTGATGTTTTAAGAACATATATTCACACTGTAGATACCTAAACATTAAATAGTGAAACAAAGTTAGGGAAGAAAAAACAAGGCCCAGATTCTTCCCAAGTCAGATTACCTGTATCATTTAGCTGATAAAATTAGAAGCACTGACACGTAAAGTCTCATCAGTAAAAGAGGGTGATTTAGCCCTTAGGTTGGATGAAACACATTTTGGAAGTATCCAACCTTCACTTCATTACTAAGGCAGCCTAGAGCAATTATAGTCCTAATTTAAATACCTCAGGTATTTAAAGTTAGGCAAAATTAATCCTAGTATAATTGATCATTATATTTTTAAAATTTTTTTTCTTAACAGGCTTAGCAGTTTTAATTACAACCTGCCTACATTGATACTACCTTTTGTGCACGGCCGTCACACTGTTGTGTTCAATGCACAGTAGGGAAAAGGAGGATGAGCAAAAATTTCAACATTTTTGTGGGGATGGCAAAGACAATTATGGGACAGAGACAGAAATGAGAGGCTCAAGAATAGAACATGTGACGTCTTTCCCCACTAAGGTACACATCGCTTTTCTACATCAACTTATGATTTTTATGGACATTTCAGATTTTTCTGTGGTATGAAATACAGGAATCCAATGTCATATGTCTGCCAAAGTGCTATTTTTAATCAAATAAAATGGCTGTACAGTCATAAGCTGAAACTGCAAAAGTAGAAGGATGACTCTGGGAGAAGATAGATCAGTCTATGATAGTCAAAAAAATGCAGGAAAAGAGAGTGGGGTAAGAAAGAATCAGACACTCTCAGATTTAGTCAAAAAGCACCGAAAACTACTGCTACTTACCATTTTCTTTTCACATTTTATTCATACGGACGATTTTTTTCCTTATGAAAAAAGACATCTCCTGAAATTGTGCAAAAGTGTTTTGAAAAGGTTTTTTAAAAATGTGAAATAAATGTAAAAATAATGAATCATACCCTGTAATGGCCATTGCAGAGTGTGCATTAGAAGGCAACCAGAGCACTCTCAGCATGCACTAATAGCTTGCTAATGCACAGCCTTCAGTGCCTTATTGCTATAGTCGACATTTACCACAACGAACACTTTGCAGCAAGAAATATTTTGGGTTCCATTATGCTTTCACAACCTTGAGCTGTGCTGGGAAGGGCTGGAAATAGAGTGCTGTGAGCAATGGGGGCTGAAGGCCTGGAGAAATATCTCACGCTTTTGCCGTTTGTTGGTATATAGATGGAAAAGACCCACCCCAGGCTCAGCCATCACATGACAGAAAAAACTGTTGCAGGGAAGGAGAGATGTTTCACCCAGTCTGACTCTGCTGAAAGGCACTAGTGCAAACCAGCTTGTAACTGGGTCTTGGCTTGAATACCTCACAGGATTTTCACCCTGGGAACACTGCAAGGTCCTCGTGTTCCTGCCCCTTCTCATCCAGACACCACAAATTGCATATTGGTGGCTTGTGGTTGAAGGCTCCCTCTCATCCCAAGCATCTCTTTCCTCTCCCTTTTTTGTCCTGTGTGTGCTTTTGTCCATTAATGTTTCTGGATTGAACAACTGTGGCTGTAGGTACCAAAAAAAATGCTCGTCTAGCTGGACTTTTGCAACTCAGTATCTGAATGGAGAAGAACCTCTTAACCAACACAATTTGAATTCATTGTTTACTCTTCTACAGGGGTTTTTGTTTGTTTTCTGTTCTTTTTCATCAGGTGGATGATCTACCAGTCACTACAACAAGCAGGAGATGCCCCCAGTGCCCACTCTGATAGGGGACTGCCCTGCACCCCTGCACAGTGCCTGTGCCAATGCACTTACACATGTAAAAGTTCCAGGGGCAGTTCAGATGCCCATGGTCAGGGTGCTGCTTTGGGAGAGGAACAGTGCTATAAAAATCCATTTTGGCACAGAAAGGGACAGAGTCCTAATCCCAGCCTGCCTGGATGAGACCTCTGGGAGCTGCCGTTAGTGCTGGAAGGGGAGATGGGGAAAGAGGACGATTTTGGAGGGGACTTTTCTTGATATATACGGCAAGTAGTTCCTTAGAAGTACTTGTATGTTGCAAATGTAAAAGAAGGCAGTTTAAGTATCACTTATAAGATCTCTGTAAACATGTATTTCACTCAAAAATGCACAAGAATTTATTCAGCAAAGCTTTGGTCTTATTTTGTTCCATCTCCGGTGGTCTCATCCACCAGTCTGAACAGGAACTCTTGTTACCTCCACCGAGTCCCATAGTCAGTCATCATCATGCAGCTACTGCTCTGCCCTAGGATTTAATTTACGAATTACAGAAGAAACAGTGTGGAGTTTATTATGATAATGCCCAGACTTATTATTACCAAAATATATCATTTCTGTTGGCCTAAAATCTTGGCTTGTAAATTCTTCATGTATATAGTCCATAAAAATAAGCCTCCATCCTCCCATGAGTTTTTGAGAGAAACCAGCCCTAGAACCACAATGGTGCAGAAATTCAGGTTCATATGCTCTCCTAGTGAACTGGCACTGTTTGAAAGGATGTTGCTCATGCAAGTAATGGTGTGGAGGATCATTTCTTCATCTACAAACAGGTTTTAGTGAGAAGAAAGCTAAATTCCAGAAAACACAAAATTAATTAAAATTAATCTCTCCATTTTCTCTGCTGCAGTTTGTTTTTTTGTTGTCATTTTTGATAGAGCAGCAGTTTATTTTGTTTTGTATGTGATCTGGATAAACTGTTTCTATCAAACAAGGCAATGCAATCCATCATACTGAGCTGCATAAGTCCTAGCAGTTGAAAAACCAATACCTTTCATGGCTGGCTATGCTTTGTTTTCCTTTAATGCAGACAATTTAATGTTAGCAATTGAATCAGTGAATTTTCCAGAAAAAAATGACAGGGCAGTCCACTTGAAACGCAGTATTATTAGCCGTCGTCTCTTCTAGTTTTGTGTGCATGTTGAGTGATCTGGGATGAAAAACTAACAAGCACTTGTCAAATCTGAGATATCAGGTTTTTTGACAGAGGGCCCACTGGACATTCCTATCAAGAGAGCCTTTATGAGTAAACCGTGGAAATCTCTCTCAGACAAAAAGGAAACAGAGCTCATCACATTCTGCAGACCCTTGACTTGGAGGGCATGCTGTCTCCAATGAAAGGCTTTTGATCACAATGCTTTTTTATTCAGATTTGACTTCACATTATGGCTAATCAATACCTTGCAACAGTCTAAGTCCCCAGTTAGATGCACATCTCACAGTCAGGCAGGGAGACCTACTAATTGAGAAAAAGTCAGAGACCCAGGTACCATCGCCCTCGGGCCATAGTCTTGCCTCAGCTCAATCCTTTTTCCTATCCCTGCCTCTCTCATCACAGTACCCTAGAAATGGTGGAAATAAAATTTAGAGACATGACAGGCATGGAAAAGCAGGATCAATTCCTGTCACTTGCCACCAGTGTTTACTGCCTTCCTAGGTCTTCAGAGGGTGTTTTTCTTTCATAGCTTAGGGGAATTTAACCTCTTATAAATAAGAAGATGGTACCTTCATGAATTTTAAATTGTTTGATTTTTTTTGTAGGCCTGGGATTATCTCAATTTCCCAAAAACTGCTCTCTCTAAAATCGAATTTGTTTATATAGGGTCAGAAATAGAAACAAAGTTCTTTTCATGTCTTCAATTTTTTTGCCATGTGCCCACTTCAAAAAATGCCCTTCTCTCCTTCCTGCATTATTTTTCACTGGTCAGACTGTGCATATGAACAATATGAACACCTTCCATTGAAAAAAAGCAAGATAAACGCAAAACTAGGATATGGGACATGTCCTCACGCAGGCCAATAGCAAGAGACTTTCGCATCAGCAGAAGGATGTCAGACTGGCCTGTCTCCCACACTACTTGACTGAGGGGTTGTGTTCGGTGGAGCATCATGAGGGAGGTGCTCAGTCCTGGTTCTCTGTGACAACAGATATTAAAAATGAAGGGGTTTGCTTTTGTCTGCTCTCTCCACTTGGTGTTTTCCTGTCAGTATTGTTTGCCTAGCTCCTACAATCACCAGCTTAATGAAAAAAACCATACTTGTCAATCTGTTTTTGTAAACTATGGTAAACCAACCACTGGAGGGAGTCACAGATTAGGGAGCTGGTGGAACCACCATCTGCTGCTGGATAAGCACATTTTACTTTGGGAACCACCTTATAAGTCTGTCGTGTATGAAATGAGTTTTCCAAGGCATGTCTCTGTAAGCATGTTAACGTGGACATTGTTGCAGGCTGAACTGACTTTCCACATATGGAAACAGTTCCTTCAGGGAGGAGAGAGATGCTACCCACATTGTCCCCTCTTCCATCACCTCTAGCAAGGTTGTGGCTCTGGACAATATTTCAGTGGTGAAATATTAAGTGATGAAGAGAGGAAGAAAAATTAGGCATAATTTAAGAACAGGGGGCAGAGCTGGGAAAGCAGTGAGAAAGGAAAACACTAAGGAAAAAGAAGGAAGAGAAGCAGAAAATGAGAAGAGAAAGAAAAAGACCAAAACAAAGAACCCACATGAAGAAGAAATATTTGGATTTTGCTCTGTTCGTCATTTTTCCCTAGAATCCATATCAGGAGATCCTGTTCATTGCTTCCTATTCTTTGCGATATTCTCGACTTACATCCATCAGCTCTTCTTCCCAGAACAAACATTGTAGAAGGTCATCCTGGACAACTGCTTCTCTTGCGAATAAAACAGGTTTTAAAAGCACATATTCCAGCTAACTAATAAGTAACCTGCCATATATATGTATTTACTTGAAAGTTCATTGGTGTAATTGTTAAAAATTACGCAGTTAAGTAGAATTATTTTAGCAAATGCATATACATATTGGTAAGTCTCTGAAATGCCCTTGTTTTGATAAATCCTTTTTTTTTTTTTCATGAGTACACATTCTCATTTTTTTTAGAATTGCAATATTGCTTTCTTGTTTTATCTTGGGCAAAATTAAATTGCTTTATTCTGTAAGAATAAGCAATTATTTTAAATTATTTTTTGAAAAACTACAAAAGGCATTTAAAAATAAATTTAAATTGAAAAAAACAAATCAAAAGAAAATAATTACTGCTTTAAAAAATGAATGTTACACTGAAGATTCTGTGTGCAATGAAGATTTGTACATATATTTGGCTTTTCAAATGGCTCAGATTTTAAACATTAGCAAATCAAACTGAAGATGTACATTTTCCAGTGGAGCATTCAGGGTTTGGGGACATGAATTCAACAAGAAAGGTCATACTTAGGTGCTCCATGTCCTACTGACAGCACAAATCCTGAGAGAGTCCCTGCAATCGCTTCAGGCTTAAAGTAGGGGTTTGATAAACCTGTTTTCCAAACAACTGTATTCCTAGAAAGGCCTTCCTAGAAAAAGACAAAATGCAGAATATTTAAAAAGAGCAGAAGGGTGAATAGAGTTCTTGATGGTATAAGAGAAAGCAAATATTTTCCAGCATGGGTGTCTACTTCCATTTAAAGATTTAAGTGTATAACTCCTTACACACATTTGAAAATGTTGGCTTGTGTGGTTTACCAAAGGCCAAAGCAAGACGAGTTTGTGAGGCAGGGTTGGTATCTAACTGAGTTACCAAGATAAGGTTGCCTTTTGCATTGCTGAGATGGTCTCTCCTCCCCCTTGCTTCTGAGAATTTATGCCAGGTCCCGTGCAGAAACACTAGCCTGGCACAGACAGTGGGGACTGCCAGAGCACTCAGATGGGCTGGGGACACTGATTACAGCCATCACCAACCTTATTTGCAGTCATCTCCCCCCTACAAAAAAAAAATAAAAATGCAAACAACACCAAAAAAAACAACACATCTGCAGATATGAGCCTTCATACAAAAGCGTCTGTGTGCAAAGAAGAAGGTAGGAATGGAAGCAAGCAGGGGACAACCAGTAATCTTAGGAAAAGCTTCTAAAGAACTCTTCCTACTGCAGGGTTTATTAAGTCTCCATATTAGGTTTCTGTAGGTCTAACATACTTTTAGCTACAAGCTACTAGTTTTCCCCTGAAGCAGGGAAGTGCAGGTAGCCTATATTCAAAGAGATGCAGTGGAATGCATTTTCCCTAATTCCCTCCATTAGTTTCACTGTTAGCTGGGAAAAACTGTCAGGTTGTTAAGTGTCTGAAAGTACCGTAAAAAAAAGATTACTGTTTCACAGGCTGAAATCTGGCCAAAGAGTCCTTCTTTTTCCTTCACTGCTCCCACTTTTTGTTGACTGCCTCATGCATGCTATTTTATACCTGTATCTTCTCTGTATGATCACATTAATTACATTCCATTCTTTCCACTTTGATATCTCATTAAAATCTTATAAATGATCATGCAGTGACCTTGAAGGACATGCATAATACATGAAAGTAAACCTGCAGTAAAATGTATTCTTTCACTCCTGACTGGCTACATCCCACATTTCTTTTTCCTATCCCCAATGACCCCAATATGGGGAGTTATGCTAGCTGAGCCAAGGTATGCCGGAGTGTGCAAATCCACTAACTCCATTAGCTTTCCCTACTGATGACAGCTGCAATATGTTAATGGCTTATGTTGGGATGTGATGGCCCTGCTACTACTTAGGGCACTATGCTAATTACCAGAAGATGGTGACAACAGGTGCAAGTGTCACTTCATATCAGCGTCATGTGCAGGAGAAAAATAGCTAGCAGCACCAAAAGCAACTCAAGAAAATGTAAACTTTAGTCAGCAGCCTGGGATTCTCTGAAGAACTATTCTTTAATGCCTATGATTAAAGGATTTGCAGATGGATATTGTTGCTTTTTCTGCAAGT
This sequence comes from Baryphthengus martii, assembly GCA_013396935.1. Lineage (NCBI taxonomy): Eukaryota > Metazoa > Chordata > Aves > Coraciiformes > Momotidae > Baryphthengus > Baryphthengus martii. The sequence goes on along the minus strand of VWZK01019068.1, from coordinate 86,410 downwards.
ACAGTAATTTTGAATTCATAGGGATGTCTTCATAAGCTATTTAAAGTTGTGTTTCAACACTGCGCGCTCTCTGGCAGTTCAAGTAAAATGCAGAAGGCCTGTATGTACGAAGATTTCCTTACAGAATAAAAGTTTTACTAAGCTGCATTTGCTACAGTGAATACATATTGGAACAGACATGATTTCCAGCTGAATGAAATCACTGTGTTCCACTGGCCTTGTGCTCTTAGCATAGCTCTACTCTATTGTCACATTTGCTTATGTTTGTGTATATTTGTCCTCCTCCCTCTTTGTCAGGGTTTAGTACAACCTTTTTCTCAATAGCAAGAAAATTTACTCAAGGCCAGTGGTGGCCCTCCAGCAGGCTGAGCCAGTAAGATGGTTGTCAATTTGCCCTTAACATAGTCTTACCATCCTAAAATGGAAGGCACATGGACACACCTCAATCCTTTGTTAGCAACAAAAATGCCTTGTTACAGCTTTATATCAAGCAGTGAATAGTTATTCTAGTCTGCTAACTATTATTGGAGTAAAAATGTTTTTCTCAAAACTTTTTTTACTATTGTTACTAACATTTATCTGTACATTAACACACTAAAATCTGACAAAACCTGAAAAGAGAGTTACTTTGGGATTTTTTAAATAAAATTAGTTAGTCCTGACCACTCTCACATAACTCAGACATAACTATGATAGGCATGACGAAGAAATCGAAGACTTTTATAAAGGCTAAAGTGTGCAAATGTAAAGCTGAAATATGAGCTGTATTTTAAAATAAAATGTGAGAGTGTATATTTGCAGAAGATTTCAAATTTACATAGAAAGAAAAGAAAGAAACCTGGTTAAACCTCTTTAAACTGAAGCCCAGCACACTTTTTGCCCAATTTGAGAATTTCTGTTTATATGTGTTGCTTCATGGAACCAATGTTCTGCTGCTTCTTGGTCTCCATTCTTTTACATAGCTGAGGCTCACCAGGTGGACTCCTCTCATGATACTTTATCCTTTCACTTTACTCCTCCCACAAAAGAATTTGAGCACGTAAGAGGAACATAAATTTGTCCAGGGCTGTCAGTGGATCAAATTAAAAAGGAGCAACTACAGACCTTGGGAGGTCATATTTTCAGTAAAAAATAACAGATTTCTCAGCCTAAGTATTATTTCTATTATCAACAGAGTAAGATTCTCCATCATTGCCTAGTTTTCCTACAAGGGATTGCTTTTCATTGGTTGGGTTGGTTTGGTTTTTAAGTACCAGGGAAAGTTACTGGACACAAAAATCTGCCATGTCATTTCTTATGTGAGAGGTTTATTTCCTCGTACCCTGAATATAACAACACCATGCCGTGATTGACTTTGTACTAGCAAATAAGAATAACATGAGGTAAAACAGACAAAGGAAAAGGTCAGTGATGGGCCTTAATTCTGATACGAAAATACTGGAGACGTTGCTTGAAAATGTGTCGCTAAATGATATTGCACTCTCCTTACTGATTTTAAGGCTATGGTAGAAACAGTCATGATGACTGACTTTGATCTCTTGCATAACCACAGCCACAGAATATGCAAGTAATTTTAATGAATCCAGGTGATCAATTTGCTGTATTTCAGTTGAAATGCTTTGGTGTCTTTTTTTTTTTTTAATTTAGCAGCAGTGATAGATAAGTAAAGATTAGAGAGGAGTTAGTAAAGAGCAAATAATTGCATACAAATTTCCAAAGACGCTCCATAAGAATGGAGAAATGAATGCAAAAGCAATAGGTTTATCACCTGCCTTTACACACAGCAGCATCCCATTGGCATTACGATATTTTGTTGGACACAAAGAAGTTCTACTAAATGCAAGTCTACCTTGACCCATACTACAAATTCTCAGAGCTCTATAAACAGGGAGGATCAAAATTCAGTTCACCTGTCTGCGTAAAGTCTAGCTTGCATCATACACACCTATAAGCGCTGTTTTATCCCCCTTGCTCTCGCATTCTCTCTCACTGACTGTGCTAGTCTTTTACTTGATAGCTTTACACTGTCTGCACATTGGAGTGCTTTTGATTTCATTATTCCTCCTTGTTGTCCCAGTCCCTTATCTGGGAATGCAGATATAAGTTGGTCATCTTACCCTAGAAAGTCCTATCTTTTGCCTGTATAGAAATGGCATAAGAGGTATTTGTATTAAGATGTGATGTTCTTGTACAGAATAAAGACCAGTGCTTCAGTCAAACTCCAACCCATTCTACAGGTAATGATATCGTAGTAGGAGAAATTATAAGGAATTTTCAGTGGAAAACTATTTCCAGTGGAGTTTTTGCCTACATCTGAATTACCAGAGAGAACAGGATTCACATCCTTAGTATACATATCTGTAGCTAAAATAAAACCTGTCAAAGACTAAGAAACAGCAGAGCCGTAAGAGTGAACATATAAAGGGAGAACTACCTCCTGAAAAATAACTTGTCCTATTCCAGCATGAGTGACCCAAAAGTCAGATTACTACATACAGGTGTATTCGAAAACGTAGGGTAAATAATGCAAAGCCTTAATTCTTCCATGACAGTGAAGGTGCCTTGACAAATCTTGTGTTCTCGGAAGTACATTGTAAAAGCATAAACTTCTTCAGTAAAGCTAAAGAAGCCTTAGACTCTCTGAAGTAGGACTCACTCTCTTATCATGTAAAGCTGCAGTGGTCATGCTGCTATGAAGCTCCCTTCCCATATTCCTCCATCCAGCCAGTTAAAAGCACCATAACCAGTCCCGAAGGCTAGCCCTTACTTGGCTTAATTACACAAACAGCGACACTGAAATCAATTACAAAGTTATCTGAACCAGCCAAGACCCAGAAACACATCTTAGGACAACTCTTCCTGTATTTCATCTGTGAAAGAGTGGAACTGTAGAAGGAACATACTTTTTCCTAAGAAATCACACTAATTCCTTTATGCCTGATAATTGCAACTACCACTTTTTAGTGACCATTTCCATTCCATTTGCTGTCTGCTGCAAATACACCAGCTGTAAGAAAGCCCTTTATTCATACTTGGCATATTTTGTGCTAGTCAATATCTCCTCTTGATCTCCTAATTATCTTTTAGATTCTGCAATTTTTTTAAATTTTAAATAACAATTTCTCCCCATCCCAATGCAGACATTTAAAAACATTGTTATTGTCACTATGTTTAAGCACATTGTCTGAGTTACATTCCCCCTGTTGAGACTTAGCCTGAATGAATTGTAACTACAGCACATCCAACTGTTTCTTAAATAATTCCCATTTTTTCTGCACCAGGTTTCCCACAAAGTCATGAGATCTTGCATTATTTCCATCAAGATCATTCAGTTGTTTATGTTACCACAAGCTATTCCTTCTAGTTGAAGTGAAGGCACAAGTAATTCATATTTTGGCATATAATGAAAACCTGCTTATCTTCCAGAAAAACAGCCCTAATTTATATAGTTATCTCCATCAACACACCTTATAGTGCTTTTATTTTTACAAAACTTCTGCTGAGCCAAAACTGTGTTGCTTCGCCTCCTTTTCTTTTCTGTATCGTGAATTTGTGATCCGTATATCAGCCTCGCTCTATTTATCAAGATGGGGTAATTTCCTAGCTCTGGGTGCCTAGAGCCTCTGATCATGAAGTTCAGTCAATAAACTGACTTCAGTAAGTAAGCAATTATGCATTGCCTCTGGAAACATGCTTCCCACCTTACAGGTTTTGCATACTTGTTATCCCAGTAAGTATCTGTGAAATTAAAATCCCCCATGATCAAAGTTTCAGGGTTTTTTATAAGTATCTCTTAGCTGTAAACATGTTGTTTGCTGCAGTTATTCTAAAACACAATTTACAAGGTAAAGTGTCTACAGTCACCACTGTAACTTGTTTCTTTTAATCAAGCAGCTATGTACCAGAAAAGTGAAACACTATTTTGCATATACACGATTAAAATATACAAGCCATAAACAATAATACTTCCTCTGAGTTCATCCTTTATTAAATGTAACAAAATTAGAATGACACCAGTTGTGCTCTAACCTATGAACAGACAAGAAAGACGTATCTCCTCATGTCATTTGGTTAAACACCAACCAAATTACCATCTCCAAAGTCTTTTTATTAAGGGTAGGATAAGTACTGTGCAAGGGATTTAGAGTAACGAAACTAATTTGGAGTAATGTAATTGAATATCCAGTTCTAAAATACAAAAATTGAACAGTCACTTAGTGAAATACATATGTATTTGAAGATATTTGAAAAAAAAAAGAGATTGCAGCTTTTTCATCTCTACCTGTGTTCCAATAGGACACTTTAATCCCCCAAATACTTACACATTAAACCGAAAAGTATAACTTTTAGTTGAAGTCTTTTTCTTCCTCTTTCTTTTTTTTTCCTTTTTTTTGCCTTGAACACAAAATTAGGACACTGGAATTGCAGAAAGTTATTTATAGTGGAGAAATAAATACCAGAATATTTGAAATTTCTACCTGAATAAGTGTTGGCGGGTCCCTCATTTTGAATGTTTGTCACCTACTGAATGCCACACTGAGGCTTCAGGGAGCTACAAAGTAGGCCTAGATGTTAATTGAATAGACAGGTAAAATGATTATTTGCATTTTTCTCTAATCTTTCTTCTCCTACACCTTCCCTGCTACTTTCTTGATTGCTGTGGAAAACACAATTATCCTACTTACTGTTCAAGCCCATAAACAAGTCTTCATCCTGGATCTCTGCCTAGGTACTGTCATCTAAACTAATAAAACTGAAATTTTATTTTTAACAGCAGAAGATAAGGCCTTTTCTGCCCACTCACACAGGGAAGTCTTTTATCACTTCATTTCTAAATTATTCCTACTATTTTAATCTCTGTCCTTGGCAACAGTAACGTTTCTCCACTCATATACTTGTTGCCAACAGCATACCTACCTGGCATTTTGACCTCATCTGGTTTATTCCATAGAACCACTTTTCCAGTCACACCAATTTTAGAGCTGCTTCTTTTCACCGAGATAATCCCTTATATGGAGTACCAGTGAGACAAACTTTCATCTTAACAGCTTCACAATGTTTCCATGTTGCTGCTTAGAAGATCTCCCACTCCTGCAAAACTGAGTCTCCAAACTCCTTTAAATCCCTCCCTAGAGTTCACTCTGGCTGCAAGCGTCTCTTGGGAATGATGCAATTATTAGATGACCAGGTTTCACTTGCTTTCTCCTTTTTTTTCATGTACCCTCCATATACCCTGTGCATCTCTACTGTTGTGCCTTGTCTTGACCTCTGATTGTCCACTCTTTGGAGCAAGGGTCAAGCTTTGGTTTGTGTTTGCCCAGCCACAAAGTGCCAGCACTTTGTGCCACTAGTAAGCAACAGCCCAGTAAGAGAGCACCGGGAGAAGGATTCAATTCAACAAAACTTACATATAAGTGTCTACATGTCAGATTATCTACACATTCAGTTTGATCAGTAAAACCAGATCCACACCATCAGGGTCAGAAATTCCCGTTGCTTAAGCACAGGATTCTAGCCTCATTTGAGTTGCTGTAATGCATCTCAGGCTTCTGCAGCAGGCTGGCAGATACAGCACAGGACCTTTGGAAAACCTGAACCTGTGCCCCCTGAACATGGCAGCTAGAGGCAGGGTGCTCTAAAAAGTCTCATGTGGCAGTATGCATTCGCTTTTAGGCAACTCTATTGAATGCCCAATGAACATAAGAGTAGTTGAAACACCTAGATAACACACACTGCTACCTTTAAGTGTTTTCTGGTTTAAGTGAATGTGTAGCTGAATCTTGCCTTTGATGACTATAGCTCTTTAATTGTTTGTTGGTCTATCTTATTCCCACACCACTTTGTTGAAAAAACGGAGCTCGAGGTACCACTTCATCTTTTCTGCTAATCAAAACTAACGTGGGTGAAAGACTGCCAGTCGCTCTACCCCACTTCCTCCACTTCTCCTGATAGAAGAGAGCTTTTTCAGACAACATGCCTTGCAATTCACAAAGCTGCATCATCACTACCACTGAAATGATCAAAAAGACTTTGCACTTGTGTCACTGCAGTTATTTTCAGGAAAATTTGAAACAAAGACAAAAGCAGATGAAAGCTTCTGTGAAAATATCTTTGAAAAACATTTAACTTAAATAAACCTGTCCATTTTTCTTGTCAATGGAAAAAAAAAAGTGCATTCCCTCTAAAGCCAGAACCTTTGAACCACAGTCTCTGAAGAGCATTCAGGTAAAGCAGTTGAAGTTTTGACGCCATAGGAGAAGGAACTCAAAACATGATTAATTTTACCATGTAGGAAACCTTCCTTTGTGTCTGTGGCCAAGCAGTTGTCCTTGTTGTTTGAGATCTTATACAAGACCTAGTTTGTTAAGATTTTAACAACTGGACTTTAACTGGACTTTTCTTCATTTTAAATTGAACAGCTAGAGATGATGATGTCAAAATTGGTAGATTTGCCAGTGGTGGAGATAAGGAGGGAAAGGAAAATAGTCTGGAGAGTTTTGCCCAGTAAGAACTGAAAAGAGCTAGAGACATTTTGGTGCTACTAAGAAGGAGATCTAAGCAAAACTGATAAGGAACGGGATGTAACCAATTATCAGTAAATCCTGCATCAAAGTAAATGTCCATTCTACTCCTAAGGAAATCAAGTGCTACAAATGGTGGACAAAAATTGAGTGAGATCAAGATAACAAGTCAAAATCCCTAAGGAAGTTTCGGCATAAAGACTAGCTGCAGAAAATGAAATATTTCTGAGACCTAGTTCTGGAAGTAGCCTGGTAACTAGCTAGATTTGTAGGAAGCAGTTCCTTGCTCCAGACTCTGTGCTCTCTGGAGAGGCAAGTAACGTACTTCCAGTATCTGCTGGCCTGTTGTGCACCATGGTAAGTTTGAAATCCCTTTGGCACACTTACAGTACCCTAGGTGCCATACTAAACAAAGAATGCATCTGCTGCATTATGTAGCTAGTCCCTATCCTAGAGCAACCAGCAGAGATACTATTAAGCAGCAGTGATTAATCTCTTCACAGCAAGATTCCCCACAGTGAGAGCTAAGCTAAAGGCTGAAGAAATATGGAGATTTTATTTTTTTTGCACATTGCTTTGCTGTGCACCACAATAAGGTTTCTTTTCAAGTCCTTCAGCTCCCATTAAACACGTTTCTTGGGACTTCGAAAAGCTTAAATAAATCAAGTTTGTTTTGTGAATAATTTAACCTTCCATCAACCTTCCAGTTCTTGTTTCTTCCTTTTGCTTATCCTCAGACAATTTTTGAGAGAGAAAATATTAGAAATATACCATTTGCACCTTCTTTTTCAAATCCTCTTTCTTTATGGATAAAGGGATCTTAGTAAAAATGGCTTAGTGTCTTGGCCCTTGTATGGAACGCTTACTTCATACACCCTATCTTATGTGGAAACAGCAATGCAACAACATCCTTCATGTACTGTACAATACTGGCTCTTTTAAGGAAATGTGCATTTCATCTCTATATTAGTTTCAGTGAAGACACCTACTATATCCTGACTGGTTTCATTTTTTGTCTCTGTTACTGACAATAACATTTTTCTTCATGTACCAAGGGAGATCATTGGCTGTCCTAAAAAGACACTTTAAGACTCTACTCCATATTCTGTTCTCATTGAGTTATTGAAAATATGAATTAACGCCACTGAAATCAAAAGATGTTTACGAGCACAAAACTGACACAAATCAGCTCAGAAACAAACTCCTGTCTGTAAGCTCAAATCATGTGTTCAGTTCAGATGTAATACTTAGCCAGAAGTAATATTTAAACTGCATCAAGATTAAGAAACTGATTCTGACATCTTTATACTCATGTTGAGAATTTCTGTGTTGTTCATTGATTCCAGGGTGAATATATAGCCAGAGAGAATGCACAATCTTCTATATTCGGTTTTCTTGTAACTCTTGCTTTGACCCTGTCTCACAGCCCAAAGACATTACTGTAGGATGCAGGTCAGAATTCAATTCACTGGCTCCAATAGCAAAATGGAGCAAAAGCAAAATCAGCCCCCAGGAAGTTCAATAGCTAAAGGCTGCATTCTAGAATGAGTGCACACACTATAGGCAACTAGAGCTGCTTTGGAGTAGCTGAGTCAAAATCCTGGTCTATAAATTAGTGCCACCAATGGCATAACACAAAAGTGAAGTTATTTCGTCTTTGAGCTTTTCACCACATACATGTGTCAGTTAAAAACTTCGTAATGTCAATCACTTCTTTGTTTGTAAAACATCTTCTGAAATCTTATTGCTTACAGGTCTCTGAAATGTAGCACCTGTGTTTGCAGTCATGCAGACAACACAGACATGTACTGTGAATTTGTGTGACTTGGGCACTCTCCTGGTGGAATCTCTGCTGAAGCAGGGTATCGGGGGAGCATATATACCCTCTTTATAATGTGGATGTAAGGTCTTACACCAGTTAGCTCTATACTTGCAGCTAGTGTGAACTTCAGCAGCAGCAAAGAGACAGTATAGCTCTGTGATCTAAGAATCATGGCACACTGCAGCAAACTGAACCCCTAGTCCTTCCGACTGCACATCTCACCAATCAGTAAGGTAGACATATGCTTTCTGTCCTCTTTCATATGGTGATGAGGGGCAGTGGAGGGGCTCCTCTGTGCTGCAGCTGAGTCTGAAAATGACAAAAAGAAAGGCTCAACAACGTCTTTGGAAAGAATACGACAAGTTTGAAGTAAAAGGATTGATCTGACAAGTACAAATCTGATAGCTAAAACTATCACACCACTTTGGCATTAAAAAAGCAGAGGAGAAATACTAGGAGAAAGATCAACTACTGCATCTCAGCAGTCTACCTGGGGCTGAGGAGATCTCCTGTCTAATATGACCTAGTTTGCTCAACCTTACCTAGCCAGCAGGAGGATAACATCAGATTTTAAATTACACATTTACAGGTATTTCAAAAAGTACTGAATGGAGTACCCCTTCCTCAGCCTTAGACTGCAAATGAACAATTTCTGTTCCTTACTTCAGCAGCTTGTTTCTCCAACTAATCACTTGAAATATCTGCAGATGCCTTCAGCTCTGTGGCCTTCTGCTGTATTTTTGGGATAGACTCCATTAAGGACCAAATATCTCCTTTCTACCTGTTGAATTTCACTGAAGATACTTCCCCAGGTCCAGAATGAATCTTTAAAAAAATGCTTTGTTGTAACAGATAAAAAAAGTAAACCTGCATATCAGTGCTCAGCACATTACCGAAAGCATTTAGAACTATGAGACAGTTCCCAATACAAAGACAGTTTTAAAAATATATAAAAGCTTTTCTTCAAAATACAATCAGCATTTAAACTTTCTTCCAAAGTACATTACAGACTTGATAAATGCTGAGAGTTGCTGCTGTTTGACTGAGGGAGATATGTACAGATTGAAAAATATTGGAATATCGTCATTTCTCCCAGAGCTGGAAATACTAAATTTAGATTTCATTGTAATCCATTCCTTGGTTTATAGACCTCCAGTTCTTCAGGGAGCACCACAGATTCAGATGATCTCCCTGAGTGCTGGATCTTGCATTTGAATCTCTGATTTAGCTGAAAGATGTATTAAGAAACCTCCTGTAGCCAGACAGTTCCCTGTTGACTACACGTCTGAGGAGGCTCAGGATCCAGCAAGGATACAGAATAAATTATACTCAGCAATTTGCCTCTAGATCAGCCTTTCTTCATACAGTGAAATAGTGTATTCCTCTGGACAAGCAGGCCTCATTTCAGGCAGTGTTTTATGCAGACTATATATCTTGCAAGAGAGCAGAACAGATCAAATATTTGGTATTTGGCAGAGAGACTTACTTTCACAATCCCTCAAGAAAACAGTACTGATTTCAATTTGTGGAGGTTTGCACTATCAACCGGAAAATTCAGTTCTTATGTATCTGTGTGACATTTCTACTTGGATTAACCATCACTTTGAATAAACTTTTCAAAGGACCTTGACTTTAAGTATAAACCCCATGTTATTTCAGATGGGAATGGTATTTAAATCTCAGGAGTTAATCTGTGATAGGTAAACCACAAAGACTTTGACAATTTGATTTAGGTAGATAGAAACTAACAGCTATGGATAAATGTCTGAATTCTAAAATACATTCTTCACATATCACTTATACTCCTCCTACATAGCAAGACTTTGTTTCTTTAATCTCAGTGTTGTGTTGCATGAATGATAGGTCTGGGTTTCCCCAGTTTGGTAATGGGCCCATAGTAGGGACAGCAAGTGTCTCAGCTGTCCCTTGCTGGCTATTCAAAGTGTGCCTGAAATCTTCTTATGTTAAGAACTAAAAGGCTCCAGCACTGGATCCTGCAAATTTAAAAATCGTAGAGAAACTTTCAGTCAATCAGAAAAAAAAAACAAGACACCTGGTGGTCCCACAGAGAGATTACAGAGCTACAAGAAGCAGCTTCTGGTTTCAAAGGGTTTTGACTATTTTTCTTTCCCTAAAAAGAACTCAACTAAAGGGAACATACTGGTGGAAAAGAAAAGATAGGTAATTTGTCTTTCAAAAATAGACAGGAAATAAGAAGGCCTCCAGCACCTTTTGCAAACTGCAACCTTCAATCTGGAGATTCACAGTTCTTGTTCTGACCTTAACAGAAAGAAACATTCTGATTTCTATGGATAAATGAAGTAACCATGTCGAACCAGCCTGTCAGGTTATGATAAAATTAGTTCAGTTAAAGCTCATCTTTCTGCTAAAAACTTGCTCAGCTTCCAAATTTTCACTCTTCAGCAATGCTGAATTGCTTGCCTGTGTGTTTCCAGGTCGTCTCCACACAATGTCAAAATACTGCAAACAGTGCTGTTCACACAGCATTTCTGGCAGCACCCAATCCACAAAACACTTGAAATGTGGTGCAAAATCTTGTTCACTTGGCATGAGAATAGCTGCCCTCTCTCAGGCCTTTTCTAACCATATGTTCACATCACTCCTACTGACATAGGTGGGAATTAAAATGAACCCAGAAGAAAAGCCTATTATAAACAAGTAGTGTTGTATAGGTTTTAATATATGCTTCAGTCAGAAAAAGAGGAACTTAGCTTTTTCTCTGTGGAAGTCATAGGAAACTGGATAGAAGGGGAGTAAGAGAAATATCTTACCTGGCTGAAATCTTCTTCTTGGCATGGATGAACTTTTGTTATAGGTGATACAGAAGAGTTTCTGTGGTGTTGAATGCAAATCCAAATTCATCAGGCTTTAGAAATCTCCTGAAAAACCTAAATTACGTAAAATGCTATCTTCGGTTCCCTTTGTAGTCCCTGGGTGAGGGATAACTCCAGAAAGTAAACTCAGATTATTCAGAGTCTAAAAGAAATGTGGAAGACTTCCCTACTACAATACTTTGAACAGGGATCTTCACAACATCCAGAGCATTTACTTCATATTATGTAAAGATGATATTTCATTCTTACATTTGTTGTACACTTAGGAACATTTACCTTAGCAACTAGGAAAACTAGAAATTTTTTGTAAGATAAAACGAGATTTATTCTACAAATAGAAATTGCTATGATAGATTTGAATCAGTTAGTGTATTTAAGTGGTCCCTATATATGGATATTGGGTTAACAAAATAGTTGTTAGGAGATTTAATCAACTTTTTTTTAGGCACCTTTAGAATATTCTATGAATTAAACTTAGATGTGTAGAATCCCTTTGATTCTGTGTATTACTTTTACCTGCTTTTATATATGAATATACTTCAATCTTTATACTTAATACCTTATACTTCATGCTTTATACACAAATCAACTGGGTTAGATAAAATGCTTTCTAGTATTTAGAGCTGAGGATAATAAGAGAAATATGGATTTTCTTTTTGGGTATATCATTGGGAACAATTATTTAAGTATTCTACAATTTTATTCCTTCATCTGATAAAAAGCATTCTAGAACAATATAAATCACAATATAAAAACAACTTGACATTGGTTTTTACAGCAAAGCAAGCAGTACAAAATGCAGAAAATGTGTAGATTTTTTACAGCAATACAGTTCATGTCCACTCAGCCTGAGAAACTTCTTTTTTGTGCTTTGTGGAACATAAATATGTAATCTGCATCTATACTGCTAACAAAAATTAGATGACTTTGAAGCATTAGTAAATAAATTTGATCAGACTGTTAGTAAAATGAGTTTACAACTAATGACCGAGAAGCCGTGTTTCAACTGCCTGTGTGAATGCATTTTCATCAATTTGTTGTAGGTTTTTTTTCTGAAAATTCTTCCTTATAGCAGGGTCTATCAGGATCAGCTGAAACCTTTAGGTAACTGATTAATAATGACCAGAAGTTGTTCTTTCCTACATGGACTAGAATGGGGGTCTGAACAGAGTATTTAACAGACCAAAAGAGAAGGGAACATGGCAATCATTACATAACAGAGGACACAGGAATTCCTCCAAATATTTCTTTTTGAAACTTGGAAAATATTGCTATTTCTATTTGAAAGTTCTTCCCCAATGGAAAATTTATCATATTTCTTCATAAATTACAATGGATATTAACGTTCAATATTAAAAACTACATTGTACATTGGATCTGAATTTGTCTGGCTTCAGGGTCTTTTAACCTCCTCTTTGATCACCTGGAAAGACAAGTCTCCCTGAGTTGCCTACCAGTTGTAAAGTGAATTTCTAGTCTCTCAGTGTACACAAACCTGGTTTATGTGGCTGGTTTTGAAGATATTTCCTGGTAGAGTAAAAGAGGATTCATCTCAGAGTTGCATTGCAGGCTATCCTTGCCCCTTTTCTGTCTCTGTACAGATATAGTCCTTTACTCTGGCTTCTCAGACCTCATCTTGTTGCTCAGTGAGCCATAGTCATATCATTTGGCTATCACAGTTGTAATCCAATACTCCTTTTCAATCCTATTCTCTTTCCATAGGTAATTCTAGCTCCCCAATCTTAATTACTCGGACAGTCTTTCCTTTGCACTCTATTATATTTTTATTCAACCCACTTTGGACCAAATCTTCTCCTCTTCTGAGCTTTTTGCTCCAGTCTCATTGTCGGGGCAAGCTCTCTATTTTCATCCCACCTCTGTCAGGCCTATGCAATCTCCTCTCAGTTTTAGCACATTTTCACAATTTCCTCATTACAGTTTCCTTATCTTGCTAGCACCATCTTTTGTCAGTTCACCCCTTGGTTAAGTAGCTTTTGCTATCCCAAACTGCCCACCTCATCTCACTGGCAGAGATGGGCAGAGTTCATGTTCTAAAGCCATGGCAATGTTGGAGCTCCTGGAGGAAAGAATCTAGTGATTCTTTGCTTACTCTAACCACTTCCATTTTCAGAAACTGCTGAACAGTTTTATCTGAGGAGTATTCAAGACTTTTGGCCTGAAGATGACATCTAGAATATAAGATTTCAGGCCACGGAGTCTGATGGATTTATAAGGAACTGAAAATAGTTCTTTGTAACAGATGGTATTTATTTTGTTGCACCGATACGAATTTTGCACACAGTATATAACCCTAAAACACTGAAGCAGATTATATATCCTCACAAACAGAAACACTTGAGCCATATTCTTTAAAGACCCATGTGATTCACGAAAGGCTTACCAAACCTGTTAGCAATATTTAGTTTCCTCATCAAGTACACACATCTTGTTTCAGCCTCCAACAAGGCAGTATAACTACTTGTGGAAGTTTAAAGCTTGACTTCCATGAAGCTTCTTGAATAAAATAATTGAGATGACTGAGATTCATAACATGAATGGGGTGGGATTCTTCCCCTCTAACTTAAACCACCAAAACAAATGTCTAGTGTAAGCTAATACTATAACATCCATCAGTAATCAGCAAAGAGAGACAGTATCTAGTAATTCATCCTGTTTACCCTAGACACCTACCTGAGGGAGGATCAGGTCACACTCTAACAAACTCTATATTCAATCCACTGACTCCAGATATAGCCCACATAAGACTAAATGTCTACATTATGAAAGCTAATAAAGTGAGATGAATCATACTCTGAGAATATAAAATGACAGATTTATGTTTATACTTTATTGAAAGAGACTTTTTATAACACTGAGTTATCGCTTTGAGTGGTGACAATTACTAATAGTTTTAAATCATATATTCCTCAGCAATTTCTGTGTTCAAAGATATGTTAGTCTGATGCTATAATTTAACAAAGGTATTTCATTTGCAAATGCTCTTTATCAAGGTATACAGTTTCTCCCACTAAGGGATTCGCGTCTGCTAGATATTCAGGAGCAAAACTGCTGGGACTGCAGAAGTGGCATTTAGCTGGAAGAAATGAAATGTTAAGTATGCAGATGGATCCTGGATGCTCATTTGTTCTGAGCCTTGCAGGAAGCATGTCTATATTCAATACTGCACATACTCAGGGATGACCCAGAATATAATATTTGTGCATTTCCTCACCTGTGTAAGTTAACGTATCACGAAGCCATCAGAGAAGTTAAACTAGACAGAGGGCTGGTAGCAGATTATGAAAATCACAAAACTAATGGAAAATGCTCTGTCTTCATAATTCCATGGATTTTTGTGATAGCAACCTGTAGCTATGAAAAATGCATACATTTGTTTGCAATGATTAGCCGTGTGAGATTGGTCTTGTAAAGTTGACAGTCTTTAAAGGCATTGAAGAAACTAAAGTGATAGAAGTGTAGGGATGGTTGCCCTCCTTCTCTTTAAAGGTTTTCAGATTTGCAGTCTGAGTCCTTGAGAGCAGGTATCTAGGGAAGAAAAAGCACTATTAAGTCCTACACCAGTATTAATTTAAAAATATCTCTACAGTATTTCATGCTAGGTATACATCTAACTTTCCTTTAGTTTCAGGTGTTCATTGTAACTGATGCCATGATACTGATATGAGCACAAACACAAAGCACAGTGATTGTTTTGAAATATGTAATATCAAATGTTTCTGTTTACAGATAGACATAATTCAAACAAAAAAAAGCATGTTTTATTTGCTTTTGAAAATGCTTATAAATTACTGTATGCAAAATTTTGCTGTAACCACAAAATAGATTGCTGTATTTTTACATTACAGCACAGGTCAGCAGCCACAGTCAAGAATGTGGTCTTGTGAAATCAGAAAACTGAATTTATTTTGATATTATTGAGGTTAATGATACTTTTCAGGGCTAGTGTTTTGATGGACACAAACCAGTACTAAAATCAAAAGAACTGTTCAGCTGATGCTAATCATTTTAGGGAATGAAGTTGGATGTCAGTAGGAAAACAAAAAGGGCAGTTGGTATGGGATCACTATGACTGATGAAGGGCCTCTGGTCAGAGGTAACCATTGAAAAGCACATGAAAGCACTACAGTCGGCCGCACTGACTGGATTGAATGAAAATTATTAAAACCATTTCTGCTTGGACTCCTCATGCTACTCACCATGAAATAAAGTTTCTAAATTGTTTTTGATAAAGCAAAAGTATTCATTTCAGAGAGATAAGTGCTTCAGACTTTAGAAAGATTATGTAATCATAAGGGGTCAAGAGGATGGAGGCAGACTCTTTTCAGTAGTGCCCAGTGAAAGGACAAGGGGCAATGAGCACAACCTAGAACACAGGAAATTCCATCTGAACATGAGGAAAAACGTACTTACTTTGAAGGTGACAGAGCAATGGAACAGGCTGCCCAGAGAGTGGAGTCTCCTTCCCTGGAGATATTAAAAATCTGCTTGGATGCGTTCCTGTGCATCCTGCTTTAGGTGATCTTACTTTAGTAGTGGGGTTGGGCTAGATGGTCTCCAGAAGTCCCTTCCAACCCCTACCATTCTGTGATTCTGTAATACACATCCTGGATACCTGTGCATAAAGAAGAATACTTGAAAGTATTCTCTAGTATGATCACACCAGCACTTACTGTCAGGTAGATACAAATAATGAATAAATAGACCATTTTCCTCAAGATAAAAATGCTGACATTGTGGGTTTCCAAAACAAGTCTACAAAGTGGCATGTTCCAGTGCAAACAGCTCTAAAGGCTTTAAAAGTACATAGGAATACATATTTTTATATTTTAACCTAATGCTCTTTTTGAAGCAAAAGTCAGGACTGAAATAGATGGAGGGTCCTGATCATTCCGCATTCCCACAGATGAATTTCATCTGCTGAGGACAAACACTGAGGTCTGCAAGGAAAGCTGTTGCTTATCTTTTCTTGGGAATGAATGGGACAACGGATTCAGGATTATTAATGGCGTTTCAGATTGACAGGCTTTTCCATCAGCTGTGTTTTGTAATAACATCCCTTTCTGTAAATACAATATTGTACAAAATGTACTTTTGAAAGAGGTAATATCAAGATTTTCTCTCAATAGTTAACAGCAATTGCTGTTAAATCACTTTGGAGTAACTACGTTTTCATCATTTCCTTATAAAAATGTTTTCTCTGCTACTGTAAAGAAATTGTAGGGAATTCTTGAGTATTCATGGATAGATTACTTGGCTTAATTTCTCTGCAGGTGCAAACACACCAAAGCAAGAGTGCTGCTGTGTAGCAATGGCAATAGTGCCACCGACTTTCTCTTTTCCCCATTCCACCTTTATTCTATTTTCTTATAGCTTCATTTACACGTGTACTATCCACAGCTTTGCTTAATCCAGGTTGTTCTAGCACAACAGTGCCCCAGATAACTGAGGTGACTATAGAATATGTTCACATAGGGCTCTGGTAATGTAAACATGCCAGACTACGAGTTAAAAGCAAACTTAAACATGTTTCCCTTCCTAAAACCCACAAAATCTGATAATTTGTATCAGAGCTGCACTGCTGCTGTCCCTTTCAGGAGAAGACTTTCTCTCTTATCCAGTACTAGATCCAATCTATTAAAAGTTATACTGGAAAGAAGTCATGACAGCTTTGTAAGAGGTTAAGGTTCATTTGGATTAGTTTTCTCATGAGAAAATGCAAGTCAGTGCATTGTGTGCTCCTACAATTGGAGTTAACAGTAATAATATATGCTGTTATTAAACTGCTCAATCATTTAACAAAAATATTAAGAATTAACAATGAACTTGCAAAAAGTTACTGGTCTGGTAAATATTTATTTATTTATTTATTTATTTATTTGTGTATTTTCAGTTGCATCCTTTAAGGTTTCAGAATTCTTTCAGTCCTAGTATTTCAGTCCTAGTATTTTAGTCTTAAATCTGATAGAATAATAGTATATTAAAATAATCAGAAGTACATAAAAGAAAATGCAAAAAGGATGTACAGGCTACAAACTCCTTATGCAATACCCCAGAGCTATCTCAGTTATTATTATTATTCACTATTTCTATTAGTAACAAGGGTTGTCCATATCGCAGCTTGGTCCCAAAGGCAGTCTCTGTGCAGACAGCTAACATTTCATACTCTGTTACCTATAGCTACCTCTGACTTTTCTCAGTTCCATGTGACAGAGCCCTTCATATCGTTTAGCCTCTAAATCAGCAGAGAATATGCATAGGTTTAATCTTAAACATACCTTGAGACCCGTTTAGATCCTCTGGTCAATTAAGAATTGCATGCAACTCATTTGTTAAGTGAAGCATGTCCTGCAGTGCTTTGCCAAACTGGAGTCTAGGTACCTCGAGTTAAAAAAGATGTATTCAGAAAGCTCTACGAGGTAAGAGGATGGAAATAACCACTACAAATTTTCACATGCAATACAACTGTTAAACTTGGCTTCTTGCAAATTGCCCTGTACCTCTGCCCTCCTAAAACTAATCCTTCCTTCTCACATTCCTCATTTTTTCAAACTTTCCAGTTCTGTTTCCCGGCCTGCAGCCTGCGCTCTCACCACAGTTTTCATACACATGACATCTCCAGCTCTTCCCTGCACTCCTACCCGGGAGGAAGGCACCACAGTACTGTAGCTGGTTGGAAAGACGACTGCTGAGCAGATCACCCCTGAATTCAGACGGACTTTGATCTGATTCCCTTTCTTGCACAGATCCCACTCCTTCTTATAGTTACCTATGAACATGCCACTACTGCTTCTTAACTGTCTATCACTAAATCAATAAATAGCATATAGCAGCAGTAGAGCAAAGATAAAAAACTTACCAGGACTGGAAAGCTACTAGGACGTAAGACTGTTAAGATGCCATATTTACTCAAACACATCAGATTAAAAGATTACTTATAGAAACTATTTATTTCTTAGTTATTCAGTGAAAATTAAATTTTTATTGCTCATTTGGACATGATAATAGCAAGCTTGAATAAAACATGACAGTGATACAGTGGATAGAGATAAATACTGTCCCAATGAAAACCACTTAGAAAAGTTGCCTAGGAGACTTAGTGAGACAAACTCACCCTGATTGTCTATAGGACTCCTGACACCACTCAGTTTTAGTGCTCTCAAATTAATCACCAAAATTAAACACTGTCATCTGCCTACTACATCCATAGGTGCATCAATCTTGATTGTTTCCTCCTCACTTGGTATTATGCGAACATTGACTCATAGAATATTGTATCACCATTTGCGTTGACCGTGAGTTAGTTCTCATTACAAAAACCAGATGCAAAGCATACACTAATTATTCTGAAATATACTTTTAAGTATGAATAAATAATATATATAAATATCCTGTGTACAGGGATAACATACCTTCAGGATTTACCTGGAAGATAGGTTAACACTGTGATGGATGTAAGAGGAAAGGGTTAACATAAAAAAAACCCTACGTAAATAGATTCTAAGGCTGAATCTATTATGCATTGTCCAGAAAGAGATGAACAAGTCCAAAACTGCTATCCTGATAGATCTTACATGTTACATTTTATAACCATCTGTAAATGCGTTTTTAATGATTCCAAGGAAAGGAAATAAAAATGCTTATATTTACTATGAAGTTTTCCATACAGACTAACTGAAGTAATAAAGCAGTGCAGTTCATGTTGTACTCTGGCACTAATACTGTCATCTCTGCCGCGACTGAATTGACAAAGGATTTGTTTGTGCTGGTGCTCAGGTAACACGCATCCTGCAGTGGGTACATTTGTATCACCTGAAAAAGAAGAGGACAAGAGAGCTTTCTTCATCTGTCTCTGCCCCAGCATCTAGCAAATTAATTTTGAAGTTTAAGGAACCGAATCCCATCTTTCAGTATCATCATCAGTCGGCAGTGAGCAAGACGGCTGCTCTTGCTTTATAAAGCTGAAGCGTTACTGAAGGCCCAACAGTCGGCCGCCTTCTGTGTACATTTTGTGTTACTTTCCTCCACCTTAGTGTTTTTGGCTCCTCATTTCCAGTTCAAGCTCTCTTATACCTTTCTCTTTCTGTGGGTCACCACCAAGATACATATTATCCATTCTTTTTCATAAACCCTATTCTGTTTCTCCTGTCAAGCTCCACTGCAAATTTATCTTTTCTCTTTGATGTCTTCCTAGTTACGCAGCTCTAGCTTAACCAAATCCCAGACCCACAGTCCCAGATGACTTTCTACCACTTTTAACTCATTTCTCAGATCTCCTTTTCCTTCCTTTACTTTTGTTTCTGCCAGAATTTTGCTTTTCTTCCAAGGAACCATATTTAACAAAAGCCATAACCTTCCTTCCTCACCTTAGCATGCATCTCCATTTTCCTGCTCTTTTTGAAGACCTTGCACTATTTTGTCATAGAAAGAGACTCTCTCCTCCAAATCCCGCCCACGTGTCCCAGTGACCCTGTTCTATTCCAGCTCTTCACATCCTCTGTTCCCACATAGAACCTGTCTCTTACTCTTCTCCTTAACCTCACACTCTACTTCGACTTTCCCCTCATGGTACAATATGCTTTAGATGCCTCAGCCTTAGAAAATATCACCTTTGACCTTTCTTTCCTCTCCAGGTACATCTTTAACTCCCTTCTCCATTTCATTCTAAATTCATCAAATACCTTGTTTACAATGAGAATCAGTAGTTCTTCTCTTCCCTTTTCTACCCCATACTCTCTTCAACACAGCTTTTGGCCCCCTGCCTTCTATGGACACTGTTCCTGAAGATACTCCAAAAACCTTTTCCAAGTCATTCCTGTTCTTATTCTCTTTGACATTCTCACCGTTTTCACCATTTTCATGCAATTACCTGGTCTTTTCTTTGCATAAGATTGACTGCTCACTGTTCATGATATTGTCTTCTATTAGTCTTTTTTTTTGTCAAGTCCTCTAAAAATCTGTCTCAAATTTCTTCTCCATGCAGGAAGGAGTTACAAAATAACTCTTCACTTCTTCCTTTATATTATTCATATAAGAAAATGAACTGCAGATATTCAAAGACATACCTTCTGTAACCTAGACCATCTTTTTCATTCCACATGAAAGTCTGTTTTGTGCATTTCTGCTTGCTTGTGAATCCATAACTCCTTTGTAATTTAAAAAGACTGAGCAAGGCCCTTAACTATCTTCTGACAAATATTCTCCAATAACACCTTTCTGGATCACTGGATCATATTTTCACCTCCTGCAGCTGAAGCATGTTATACAAATACCTTTTTAAATAACATATATATTGTAGATCCTATCCAGACTGTGCCTAAGTTTTGTAAGATTTCTGGCAAAGGGTTTTCAATACGAATTTGTCTGCATCCTCTCACTCAGTTATTCCTTTCATACATACATTTTTTTATTGATTACTGAACTCTGATGCACAGCCAGTGCCAGGTCTGGTTGTCCTCTTGTTCTGTTTGCAAGTAAACTTTTTTTCCCCATGAGAAACCTTCGTGATTGCCTTAACACCTACAGATACAACTTCTCCTCTACTCATTCTCCATTCCAGAATTCTTCGCTTTTCCATGATGCCCACGAAAAAAAAGCTGTTGACGACATATTTTATCATTTTATTACCAGAAATATCATGCTGTTGTTAAAGATAACCACTAAGCTGGCAGGCATAGCATAATCATCTCTCAGTGTTCCTCCATCTATGTCCATCTACCTGCAAGTATACTCTGTTTCTTGTTTTGTACTACAATTGTATGCTCTTTAGGGCAGGGACTAGCTCTCTCTTCTGTGTTTGCACATTGCTTAATACAATGATGTCCTGGTTCGTGACTCCTGGATGGACAAGTAAATAATAATGATAATATCTTCACTCTTCCTTCTACAGAGCTCACCCACTGAGCTGACGGCCTAAATGAAACCCAGGGTGATTAATAATGCATCCTTTTACTGACTCTTACACGTTATTATTCTTGTCACCTGTCAGGATCCACTTTGAGGGAAATCTGTTGTTTTCTGATGAAAAAGGGAGTGAAAAAGAGGCAATTTCTTTTGCCCATTTCTTCAGAAAAAAAATTAAAAATGGATGAATCATAGTGACAATCATGAAAGAATCACCCACCCCTCCCCATCCTAGAAGGTTGTCCCAGAAGGTGCCAGAGTTTTGAGAGGTTGTCAAAACAATCCCTGGACATTATGTTAGGAATACAACTTTCAGCCCTATTCCTATACTAATTAGTGTTTATTACTGTGTGGACATTTGCCCACTGAAAACTAGACTGAAAGACCGTCATCCCATTTCACATAGGCCACTGAACCGTAAGTAGATGATAATGAATTTTGGTTCCTACCAACTTGGGCCAGATTTGAAGCAATGACCTAGAGGTGAGAAATCCTACATCTCATTACCATTCCCCTGAGTAAACCAGTTCTCAAATCATAGGATGAAAAGAAGGAGGGGAAAACCAAGCCTTCCTAGTGTGAGTTAAGGGTCTGGATGAACTTTGAATTTTAAAGCGTTTTCTCAATCATCATTTAATTCAACCTAAGTAGACTTTAAAGTCTTTAATTTATAGGACTGAGAATCTCAATATCAAAATAAAGAGATACAAAAACATTTTCAAAAAGAATGAGGGGTTAGTTACTTCCTCTCACTCCCGTTTACCCATCCCCCTTCCATTTTCCTTTGTCACAACAAGCTCGATGAGGGAGATCGGGTTAAATATGATTGCCTACTATTCTGCCTAGCTGACAGTTCACCTACAGTGCTATCAAAAATAAATTTTGTACAAGTTTCAAACATGTATTTGACCTTTTAATATTTTATTTGGTTTTATTGATTTTTGCTTTAATACTTTAAAGTTTTTGTAGCTGAGGAAAATTTCCAGCATCGTGATCTACACAAATGGACCAATTTGCATACGGATGCTTGTAAGATCCTGAGCCGGATCTTCTCTAGCAGTGGACTGATGGAAAAGTTATGGATAGACTGTAATGAACAAATGCACGGTTCAGCTATTACCACTCTTAGGAAAATGAACTGAGAAAAGACTGCAAATTTGTGCCATAGAAATGACAGCTAAAGAATAAACATAATGCAATCAAATTCATTCTCAGTAAACTTTAGACCTTTTTCTGTAATTCTTTATATAAAAAATCTCTTTTTTTCTTGACCGTTAATACTGATAATTATGTCTGTATTTCTTAAGAATATTATGAGTTGCCATTTCTGCATAGTAGCAGATTGAATTTATTCACCTTACGGATATATTATTATCACAGATAATAACTGCAGCATGATAATTATCATTAATTATTCATTTGGATTAAGAGGCAAATAGGCTTCCATTCAAGGGTCTTCCAGAGCAGTGTTCATTGTTCCAGGGCCCTGTGTGCCAGTGTGACTAATTCATACTCCTTTCAGTGCCACTGTTGACATCTGACCGGTCCCATATGTATTTATTTCAAAATATTATAAAAGGAATAAGTGCATCATTTCAGGACATAACCACTAAAATAGACGTATGGTTCTTTTCTGCCCTCTGAGTGAGAATACGCAGTTTTCTATTAGAGGATATGCTCACAGAGTATCATTTCAATAGATCTGTATGTGTGCCCTATCTTTGCATTCCTGTGTCATCCTATTTAAGCTTATATAAGCCAATATATTTACATAATAGCTTTTAGCACAAATAATAATGTGTGAAGCTGTACAATTTGCTGTTCACTGAACATAGTATCTAGTCAAACTGATTTTAATCCATTCTGAAGCTGAACTAGGTTTAATGTACAAGGATCTTCTCAGCACAAGGTTAGAAAAATCCAAGGGGAGGGAAAAAATTAGAAAGAAGGGGGGTACAGCTGATGAAAAAGGGACAATAAATAATATAAATGCTAATTCCTTTATGTGGCTTTCACCCAATACTTATTAGCAAGCCTCTCTCTCATTCCCTCTCTAATCTTTGCTTCATATCTAAAAAAATGTCTTGAAGGTAGTAACACGATCATCTGAGGACCAACATGACAGCTCCAATATGCACAGAGTGATAAATGTCAGTCTGGCTTTTATAGCTCTGAGGCTGCACTTATATGTGCCCTCTGTGACTTACCATCTTTGCTTCCACAGATGATTCCTTTTTATTGTTAATATGTCAGCACAGGTCCAATGCTATTTGATATGAATTGCTCTGTAATAGGCTGGAACCTTCCTTCTCTAACTTCAGTTTTAGCTTGTTCCACTATTTCTATGCTTAATTTTAAGGTCACGTCCCTAGTGTTCTGCAACAAAAGCAGCAGATTCCATGTGGAGTAGTATGCGCTTTATCGGATATAAATACAGGACAAGGAAAGAAGAAAAGATGCAGACAGCAAAAGGAAATAGTGGTATCAACACCACTAAAATATATTATGGAAATGTCAGTTAAAGACGTTAAGTTTTAAAAAGATGAAATGAAATAATCAGGAAAAGTTGTTGTCCTAGAAATAATTGTAATCCCTTTTTGCACTAGCATGCATCACCAATATATTGTTGGCGGGGAGATGTATGCGGGATGAAGAAATACATATGTTGGGTCAAAATTTTTGACAGGGCACAACAGAAGGAACACATTTGCAGTCGTACCCTTCAAAATGTGCACGAAGAAATCAGCACCCAGAGAGAAGGCAGCAGAGTTTCACAACCTGCCTGTATTAGATCATCTGGCTGGTGACACATCAAGTTCTAAAACTGCCAGCGGATAAAGTCATTAGCTGGTACTTAAAACGAAAGCAGGAGGGTCTACAGGACTTTGAAATGGAGGTAGTGCTAGAGCAGTGAGGGCTGAGATGGGATGGTTACAATGAAGGACTCTCTATTAACACAGGAGAAGGGAAGAGCTTCTTGCTCAGGCAGGTAGGGACAATACAAGTTGGGAACATAGTATCTGTGATTTGTATTGTGGAAACATCTAGAGACCAGCCAGCACACTAGAGACATTGCCACAACGTTTCACGAGTCTTGGCATTGCAGATGAATTCCTTTTCTGATAACAAGTGAAAGGTTAAATAACATTAGTACATCAGGGCATAACCGGTATGCAGCACTGGAAGGCAAAATTGCACTCATCACATGCAATTTTGCATTCATCAAATCAAGGGAAGTGAAACTCAATGCTTTTAGCAAAGTAATTTCTTTTCAAACATATGTTCATCCAGAGAGTAGAGCATAAAGGAGAATTTATTAATTGGCGATAGGTTTGGGGGAAACAGGGATAAGGCTTCTAGACCGGCCAACAAAAGATATAAAAAATATTTATAATTAATTCTACAGTGCAGTACTATACAGCAATACACAGCAACACAACATTGGCAAAATCATGTGGTGATGATGCCTGCAGAAACCTTTCAGAAGATGTGAATAGCATCGAGTGAAATTACAGCTTTTTTTCAGTATAACTTGTGAAGCTTGGTCTTGAATCCCAGCCAGTGCCAGGGGGAAAGGAGTGTTTTTCTTGAAACCTCCTACTCTGTACAGAACTTCTTAGACATAATACTTGATAGAAGAATGATTTTACTTCATTAAGTAACTTCATTCTTACAAATAAAACAGCAGTTTTTAGTGTCCGGGTTGGTCAAGTGTACACTGAGTATGAAAACCTCAGTCTCATCCTCCTATGTTATATTTTTTATTACACCTTGTTGTTTGTAACCCAAAGTTGAGTTCTATACTCACCCAAATTTATGCATATTTCCTTCAGAGGTGTCTGTTAAGTCAGAATAGCGACACGCTATTTCCTTTTATGTCAATTTCAGTGGTTGTCCAAGAAGAAGGCAAAGAAGCAGCCAACACTGATTGCATCAGAGGGTGCAAAACTAAATCTCAGAATGAGTTCATGCTAAAGAGAGATATAGGAACAGAAACTTTTTCATGTCTAAATAACCTAATATATGCTAAAAATAATCTGAAAAATCTTCCAAATATGTCATTATAAGCTTTCAAATGCCCATCGCCTAGTCCTCGTTGAAGGCTGTCTCCACTGGAGAGCCTTCTTAATTTTTATCATTATTTACTCATATTTCAAACTCTTTTGATAGAGGTGAAAAAGCAATTGTCTCTTTTACACTAACTTCCTCAGCAACAGCTTCCAGAAAACAAAATATTTAATTAATTAATTAAAAAAGAAAGCATTTTCATCCCAGTGATTAAAAAACGAGTAATTTCATTTCTTAAAAGAATGAACAGCTATACTGGAGTTCTTAATGGAAGCAGTTCATAATCCTAATTAGCAAGTTCTAAAATAAGTTTTATATAATCAGTTATGTTTTCATCTGTTAAAACGTCAGAGCATTTTACTCTGGGTTTAGGAGAAGTCTGGTAGTACTACTATGTAACCCTCCTCAAAACAAAAGTGATTTTATTTCAAGAGTTGGCATAAATGTCATAATTACATACAGTATTTGTATGAGAAAACAAAGTAGATCAAAGAGGGTGACAGAGAAGAGACAAACAGCCACAGCAACAGAGATTTCATGCTCAGAAAAGGAATCAAAATAAATTATATTTGATCTCTGTTAACACTGTTATAATTTTCACCAGGAATAATCTCTGGATCTTGTGTATTACTTCCAATCCTTCTCAGATACTGAGCTGTCTGTAAAAGCCACTTCTTCTGTTTGATACTGTCATACTTCTGTTCCACTGCTGCGGCACTGAGCATGTTGCAGGCAAATGCACTCTTGAGCTCTCTGTGGGTAATTTTGGTCATATCTAAGTTGGTAGGATGTGAGTGAATTAGAACAGATGAATAACAAATTGGATGTGACTGGACATAACTGAATCTGGAATTTTCCGTATCACCAGGCAGAAAACAAAGAAAAGTAGCCAAAATCTGACTATACCCCAAAGTTACAAATACTGCTATTTTGAGAAGCAATCTGCACAAGACTACATTGTTATGTTTTATATTGTGTCACCCTCCATGTCCCCCCCAAATATTTTCCAATCAAGCCCGTTAGAAGAGGCTGCTTGACTGTTGGTAGGTTTTTTTCCAGTTTATTTATGGAAAGATATTTTTACAGGCTAACCCAGTTAAGCTTGACAGCTTGTTTACAATAGGACCCAGAAGACACATTACTCTATGCACAACAATATAAATATACATTTGAGATGCACACTTACACTCATAACATTTGTTAAACATCTGAAGTGCACAGTGATCAGGTATCCAGAATGATCTAATTTTCTATTTAAATATTACAAAGGTAGAGTGATTGTTTAGCTTGCTAAGATGAAAATGACACATTATCATAATTAGCATGTGTTTTAGGAAAACTGTATGATATAGCTACTTCCCTAAAAGGTAAGAGCAATCTGATACAAGAGGTTTAAACTTCCTCAGAAAGTCAGAACAATGTTTTATCTCTTTTTGCATAATATTTTCGATTTTCACATCCAGACTGTCTCAAACTGAAATGATATTAGGTTATTGACCTTTTTTCCAACTAAGCCTGTATCTACCTTATTGATTAGTGTGGACAAATAGCAATGGATTTATAGATCAAACCAGTTCTTGCTGAGAACCTGAAATCCACTTCATACTCACCCTGGGGGAGGGTGTTGCATTGGACCTGCTTCATCTTGGTCCTGGGATGTAGAAGCCCAGGAACAATTCCAGAGCTCCTCTGTTTTAATTCCATCCGGAAGAAATCTAGTGTGTGCACCCCATGATCCCTTTGAGATACCGACCTAATCACTGGGTGAGCACTCCAAAAGAGCTCCCCTGAGCCTGCCAAAAGCTGACAGAAACCAGGTCTCAGAGTTATTAATGACATCTTTCAAGAAAATTATACTCCCAAATCCAAAGAACAAAGAGACAATAAAGACAAATAAAGACTCAGACAGTCTCCATCTGCAAGTCCAGTAGAGACTTGAGAGTAGGATATTGTATTTCCTTCTACCAAATCAAGTTCTTCTTAAAAAAAAACAAAACAAAACATGAACAAAGACACTCAGCAGCAGCTCCAAAATGCATTGCTCCTCAGTCTTGTTTGCCACTGCATTAGAATACAGGAGTAGTGGAAATATCTCCAGGTTTGTTCTGTAATTAAAAATGGACTGTCCATTGCTAGAACAAAGAGCTACGCTAGAAGTTCGTTTTTCTCCATTTGTGCAGCATGGAACTTTAATTGTGAAACAGTTTTTAAAAGTCCTGTGGCATAACTTGAAAGGCAACAAGCTAAAGTATAGGGTAGTGAGCATTTGCATATAACTTTAGAACTTACTCCTAGCCCTCAAAAATGATGGCTGCATTAGAGATGATAGGTTAACGTAAGCTGCTATGCAGTCCTCCTTATATTTCCGAATGAAACATCAATTCCCACTCCTTTTCAGAAGACACAGTCTTCTCCCTAAACTGTTGGATAGTGCTTCTGCTGTTCCTATTACTGCTTACTTTCCTTTTTCCTCAAGAATGTTTGATGTTTAATATAAATGAATCAGAACAATTCCAAGGCATAGACGGTTTGTGGATCAAGTGCACAGTGTACAACTTCACCTATTTTGTCACAGTTTGCAGTTCTCTCTTCTTTTGCGTTCACTTTCTGCCAACACTTAGAGAATTAAGATATCCTGGCAAAAATATGTCAAAGAACAGATTTGCCTGCCACTTACCTGAATATTCATGGAAGAGGAATTTTAGAGTAGCATGGCTTTGAAATTCAGAGCTTTACATACACATCCTGTCAGGGAAAAAAAATTCTGTGTGCCTTATGCTGAATTGAAACGAATTCAGACTTTGATTCAGAAAAAAACAGCACTCAGATGCGTAACCACCTGGTTTGACATGTATGGGGAGTATCTCTAGGTACTCCTGAGCTGGACAACACTGTGGAAGGGCTCCAGAGAGGCTCCTCATCTCCCCAAGACTCTGCAGCTCCATGCACCCAGCATGCCCAAGTAGTAGCTGTCAAGTCTTGTACTATACTGAGATTTTCTACTCAGGGATGGATAGCAAGGTTAGAGCTCCACATTGCCACAGCTCTCATGCTTTCTGTCCTAAAACTGTGCCCATTTAGAGACTGCTCAGTTATCTCTGCAAATCACTGTGTCGTGTAGTAGACACGTACCGCAAGCCACCAGATGCCCACAGGATAGTGCGTATGTTTTTGTTAGCCACAAATTTGGTCGAAAAACAAAGAAACATTGTTTATCTTGTTTTATCAGAATGTTCTTGGTGATCAGCTCATAGTGTTTTAAAAGTTCATTACAAAATTCATTGAATAATTAAGGAAATAGTGATCGCTTTGTGGCTATTTCATGAGCAGAAAGAAAGGTTAAATTCATGGGATAAATTATTCATTGTGAGTTATTCACTCAGCTTTAATAGTTTGTAATTCTATAAAGAGCTTTGCTTAAGAAATGCACTATATAAATCAATCAATAGTACTAATAATATGCAGGAAGGATTTTCTCCTTTGTGATCTGCTTTTCAATAAATTGTACCCCCTTGACACTTCAACTATCATCATGTGATCATTCTTCTCACCTCCACTGCCCCAGCCTGTCTGTCACTGGGCCACAGTTGTGACGTTCATACACCTGGCCTCCTTTCCTCTCACAACATCTTAACCCATTGCACTTAAAGGTCTACCAGTGCTTGTATATACCTTTAGCTTCTCTTTTATATTTCTATTTTGTTAAGAATCCAAGCAAACACAGTTGCACACACAAACACATTTTATTACAATATAGTTTAGTTGCATCATCAGTGTATTGGAAACAGAGTTATGGCACAGGCTTCGTGCTGTAAAGTCTGAACATGAGTTGCCTTCTCTGCAGCCATATGGTAGAGCTGTAGAAATACCCCTCACGTAAAGCCCAGATCATCCAAATACCTAGATCACGCCTAAAGTGGTTTGGGGAACGATGCTTGGAGGAGATACGGCTATGTCTGGTAAAACTGCAGCAACACTTGCTTCAGGGGACAGTAGCTGCTTGAGAAAGTGCCCGGATGTTCTGAAGACTTGTGCAGCCGATGCTGAAGTACATGCTATCACAGTCTAGGACACTCTCAGTAGTATCCATTCAATCTAGATTAAAGCTTGTGTGAATATGTATACATGCAGCAAATCACAGCTTGCTCATACCCTTAGGCACAAACAGTTTTACTCCTGTTTGCAGCCTGTTTACTCCTCGCCTGTGCTCCAGTCCTTCTTAATTCACAGGGGCCTGACGCTACAGCTTCTGAAATGAATGTCAAAACTCCCATTAACTTGTGTGGGCAGAAGTCCAGCCCTTTTTACTTTCTATTAGAGTTCAATTCCCTTCAGATACAGAGCCTTAGTATTTTTCACCTCCTCTTTCCTCCCAGTGCAATCCTCTTAGTATCTTCCAGATGCCTCCTTCTTGACAGCCAATCCCTTCTTTACATCCAGAGGTCATCTAAAGGCAGCAGGACTGAGAAATGTGCAGCTTCTGAGGCTGTGGTGTTTGGCTGTGCTTGCAACAGTCTTGCTCATAAAGTGATGGGAGTTACTGTAGGCTGAATGGGATGAACTTCTTGCCCAAGGTGGAAAGCAGTGTTAATAATACTTATGTGTCCTGTTGCCAACCCTTCTCGTATGTCCTTTCAGTCTAATTGGTGCAACTTGACACCGAATGTGAACCTGGTTTTGGCTACATGGGATTTTTTTTTCCTCTGATCATGCACATATCACTACTTTTTTTTTGTCCTTAACTGACTCATTTAAAACTTACTTTTTTCCTGAGTGTGATCAAATTGCTAGTGCCTCAATAACCCCCCCAAAAAATTATGAATACAAACGTAATTCAGATGGTTTAAAATATAATTATATATTGGATTAGTTGAACTGGAAATCTCACAAGTTTAGATTCCCTTGAAATATTTATCTGACTGTGGTGACCCCAAAAAAATTCCTTTTTCATCACATTTCAGCCCTTGTGTTTCTGATTCTAAACCGACTCAGAAAGTGCAAAGACAAGTCAAGTGTGTAAATAACTAACTCATTGTCTCTGTGCCGCAATTTCTGTTTAAATTCATTTTTCTTCACTGTGTATAATTTTACCTGTACCAAATAATTCAGATGAGAACCTTTAAATGTTTCATCTGGTGCTTCTAACAAATTTCCTGCACAGCTATGCATATATCTTGCTTTTTTAAGCCTATGAACTAATAATTATTCTCTTCTTGACTAATCCTCTC
This sequence comes from Baryphthengus martii, assembly GCA_013396935.1. Lineage (NCBI taxonomy): Eukaryota > Metazoa > Chordata > Aves > Coraciiformes > Momotidae > Baryphthengus > Baryphthengus martii. Next base: position 55,995 of record VWZK01019068.1, on the reverse strand, counting down.
AAACTGTATGATTTTCAGTGAATTCCACTCTTCTGAGCATCCAGTTTGAAGCTACTCAGTTCAATTTGTGGGAGTCCTGAATAGCATCCCTGTATGCTGCATAATGTTCAAGCTCTGAATAAAACATATAAGTTAGCCACCTCCGTTTGGACACCTAAACTGTTGGATGAGTAATTGAAATAGCACAGAAGAAATAAGGATTAGATTTACTTGTTGACCTATGGGGATGCAGGAGATTTTAAAGGAACTGTTCAAAAAATGAACACAGTTCAATTCATACAATAAATGAGGAAGGTGTTCTATGGAAAAAGATAAGATTCCAAATCACATTACTTAAGACTGTACCATAAAGTATCTCCACCAGAGGGACAGATTTAGATTTCATATGCATAAGTAACCTTAAGTGTGTTTCTCTTGGAAGCTCTTCAGTCTTAATTTTAATACTGTTCTTTGACTGTAAAATTTGCATGTTAATACTAAACCAATCTTTTTTTTTTTTTTTGGTTTAAGATATGCTCATTGTGTTCAGGCCTCTAGCAAAGAAATAACTTAAATGATCCATTTTCACTCTATCTCAGCAACCTATCAAAGAAGGTAGAAAACATGCCATCTTTTTTTTTTTTTTTTAAGTATATGCAGTCAGGAAGGTGCATTGCTAGTGAGGGAACAAATCTGACCCAAGAGATTTTGAGTTTAACCTTTTGAGCACTTCTCCTACTGAAATTTGTGAACACTACCATGGAGAGTGGTTCACTGTGTATTTGTACTTTTCTTGTATTATATATAGTTTTAATACCCCACAAAATAAAAGTGCTGAACTATGTCTGGTATTTTACTGTGCTCCTAAACTACTATGAGTTAAGTATGACAGATATCCTCCCCTTCTAACTACAGAAAATTTTTTTCCCAGCTCAATCACAAAGCATTTCCATTAAAAGCTGAAGACCCCATCTCTAACCCTGGCAATAGCTTCTCCACATGATTAATTATTTTACACGTTCTGTAGTCCATTAGGGAAGTGTCTGATGGCCTCAGGACACAGATATCTGGCCTTTATATGCATTATTTTCCCAACCTCTTTTTCTTCTCTGTCCTTTTGCAGTGAAATAGCATATTACTTTGGTTTTTCATTGCCATGTTTGTTTCATCTATTTCTAATTAAGATTTTTCGTAAAAATCTTTAACTTACACTTTCCATAATTTATTTTTGTACAAATTCAAATATCAAATCCAAAGATAAATATTTTACAATATATCAGGTAGTCACAGAAAAATATGTAAGATCAATGAAGTCTGTAGAAATATGTGTATTTCTTATTAGAAGACAGGATCAAATATTAGTTTCAGTAATGATAGTGTAAGGTAGAAAAAAAAAAATTTAGATATTGAGATCAATAGCAACATAATGGAGAACAGCACTGCGCTTCCAGTCTGTGCTGCTGATATTTAATGGTCTGTTGTCTTCTACTTGGGTAGTTCTAGGGGGAAAAAAAGATGCAGCTGAATTTTATCTGTTGTGGCAGTAGTTAACTCTGGCCTGCAAAATACTTTCCTCCCTTTTTGCACTTCAGATACAAAATAATAAGCTTTTAGTTAAGGGAAGTAGAGGGAAAATTCTAAGATATTTTCTACAGTGCTCACTATGCTGCTACATACCACAACTGGAGAAAACAAATACAATCCTTACTCCCATGAAAAACCCTGCCAAAACAATCCGGATTACATCCAACACACTGTCTAGAAGACAGAAATGTCACAAAGCCTTACTTAACTGTTTTTCTTGCATCAGAACAGTATATACTTTCCTCCATCATTCTGAAAACCGAACCACTTTTTAAATTAGTTGGCTTTATTTATGATACCAGAGAGCACTAAAATATGCCTTAAATATTTATTTATTGGGTTTTTGATTCCAAGATCTCAGTATTTTTTTTTCCCCTCACTTGTAAAGCACCTCATCCATCTGAATAATTGCAACAGACAGTGAATATAAAAAAAATAAAAATAAAATAAAAAATAAAAGTTGTTATTCTGATACTGACTTCACCATACAGAAAAAAAATACCTAAAAACCTTTTAAATTTAAACCTAGGAGTTTCAGACAATGTAAGATTTATTTTTTTGACCTTTACAGCTAAATTACACACTTACTAGAGGTCATGGTTATCAAACCTCAGAGCTCAGCATACTTTCATTCCCAGTTGTAGATAGCAAGAGCTGAGGCAAATACACTGCAAAAAGGACTGGATATGAAGATGTTTTTCTTTCCCCAAATGAAGCTATGGTGACTGCACACCTCATTTTGGATCCCCATTTAGATGCTTAAATTCAGGTGGAATGCACACAATTTTCATAGGCGTTACTTAATTTTTTTAACATTATTTTCCATAAGTTGATTTAACTAAATCCCTTTTAGGAGAAATGGAGAACTTGTCCACTGGAAAAACCTTGCAGTCCAGAGTTAAAATTCCCTGCTTGAGTTCTTCTTAGTCTTACCTTTAATGAACACTGTAGTAAGTCAGGATCACATCTGACCTACATCATCATTAGGAAAAATCAACTTCAGTCTCACAACTTCATCCTCTGACATTCTAAATTATTCCCTACAGTCAGATTCCTAATGTTTTGATCAGTTTGTTTTCAAAAGGAGATTTATCTAAGTCTAAGTACCTATTAAGTCGACTGCAATATCTGAGGCAGTCACCTTTGATTCTCCTCAAAGTTAGTGAAGAGGTGATCAGAAATGCACATTTTCAGACTGAGATTCATCTGCTCGATTCCAGAGGTCTACATTAGGATGAGATAAATCACAGTCTGTAGGGGATAGTGTCTCTTCTTTGGTAGCTCTGGGAGTTTAACAGCTAATTTGAATGTAAACCAAATAGACATGTACATTTGGTCAGTTAAAATACACAAAAGTAGGCATTTCTTTTCTAAACTCTGGATGTATCTACCAAATTACTCTGTCTTGGGATTTACTTTTATCGAAACTTCCATTTTCTGGTTTTATATCTACCAGAACAAATTAGAAAGGAAAAACTTGGTCCAAAGACAATTTTGACATTTATTCCACCGAACTGGAATGAAAATCAAAAGCACTGACTTTTCTTATGTAATTTAAGGTATTTAATAATCATATGTGACCCATCACATCTTTTCACTAAACAGTGTACAATTTTAACATAATATTAAAACTATCTTAATAGAACGTAAAATTAAAACTTTTGCCTTCAAAGTCAAACAAGGAAGTTAAAATAATTAATTACATCTTGATTTAGAAATATTAGAGTAGACATCTAAAGGACAGATACATCACACTCAAGGTATGCTGAGTCCTCTCCATGAGGTATAGCTGACAAGTTCCCATTCAGATGTGCGAAGCAGAGCCAGCTCCCCACATTTATGTCTACAGCTCCTGTCCCAGAGCATGCGCTGGAGTTTGACCCTGCCAACTGTTTTCCGGACTACTCATGGCAGGGTAAGCAGTGTGGGAGACTTTCCCAGTCTATGCCTGTGCCTTGACAGTTGGTCAGACAGGGACTTTGGTTATCGAAGCTGCTCGTTGAAATTATTGGTGGATGACGATGGTAGCTCAGAGGAGGAAGGGTTTGAAGCTCCCATAAGAGGGATGTGAAGAGAAGCAACAACCGCAGGCCTGCCTGTGTACTTTCACAATTGTCCTCTCTAATTTTCTTTTAGAGGAACCTTCCCTTTGCTTCCTACTTTCTATCCTTTCTCCTTTTCTCTCCCACCCTTTTTATTCCTGCCCACTCCATCAGATTATATCAATGCCACAGGATGCCTCTGAATTGCATGCAAATCAGGACACGGGGTTTGCACTTAGATGAGTAAAAGCAGTAGATGCAATTAAAGTATCTTTCTTGCTTAACTAATTTGTTCATCCCCAGATACAATGTGCTCTGGGAAGGCAAACACCAATCCAGCCAAAAAAAAAAAAAAAAAAACAGAGGAGAGAGAGAAAAGGCATTTTTTTTCTCTGAAGGCTACGTTTTTACAGTCCGTAGCCATCCCTGACTGCAGCACAGGCTTTGTACGTGACACATCTCTGAAAACTGAGCCAGTATAGTTGTAGTTTCGAGTCTGGAACCAGTCAAGAAGCTAAATACGTTTCTGATTAGCTCAGAGACACTCCTTGCTCTTTATGATAGTATGTTAATATTACATCTGGAGTTGTTCGTTAATATATTTTAAAGACATATTCAGTCTTAGTTCTAGCAGTTGTGGCACTGCAAATGGTCTGCCATTCCATCCCAGCTTCTCTTCACTCTCTGAACACCTACGTTACATTTTAATTTTAACAAGATTTTCACTTTAATTTGATTTTTCGGATATTTGCTAGGTGTTGGGTGTTTTTTTCCTTTTTATTCTTTTTCCATTACAGCCAGGTGTATAAGTGACTAGTTCACACAAATTTCAGAGGGATTTTATTTTTTTTTTTAGATCATAGACCTATAGGGATTTAAAATGCTTTGCAGATTTACACTGAAAGATGCTTCATAAAAGAATGACACTACAAGTTACATCAAACAAGCAAACATTTGTTATGGGGACAGTAAAATTTACTTTTCACAAAAGGAGCCTACAGTAATAATGCATTCAATTCTATTTCCCAGAATGCTTCTTAAGTATGTTAATAAAGTCTTTATTGTGTCTGCTTATAAAAGTCGCCACCATTTCCCATTAGAAAGTCTCTGTTTATTCATCAAACATTTACTGACAGTGACTGCTGGGAGCAGGCTCAGATTTCCACTCCATTACACGTTTGTGGCATAAAACACATTAATTATAGATATATTACAATATTCAACTCATTGAGGAAAAATTAGATGATCAAGGCTCATTTTCCTTGACAATAAGCAAGTTAATGAAAATACTAATTACCTGATGATGAAGTGGAGCCTTCAGGATTGAACGCTTAGCATCTGTAGAAAAGCTCTGTGAATCTAACACAGAATATTAAAGCCAGAAGCACTGGAAGTCTAAAGGATGGTTCATGAGGTCATCATGTGCCCTTTAATAAGAGGACAGAGAGTAGTTAGTTCATAACATAAACTTTTATATGCCACTTTGATGGATATCGTAAAGAGCCATATAAGCGTAGTATTCATTTAATAATTTTCGCAAACTGATGTTTTTTGAATTAGTTAGATACATTGTCTAGCTCAACTTTTTTAAAGGAACTATGGAACCTAGCAATGATGAATTTTAGTATACAGAGGCATGAGAACACTGGAAATAAGAATAAGGTACAGTCACAAGACTTAATTTTCTCTGGTTTCAGAAAAAGTCATAATCAAAACCAATGGCATATTAAGGTGAACCATTTTAAATTTGGGAGATTTCTCATTATTTATTATTATTATAATCATTTTTTTCTTTTGTGCTTGTATGATTTCTTTTACCATTTCCAATTTAAACTGTAAGTTGGAATCACTAAACCGATTATTTCATCCTTTGTTTTCTTTCCAAGATCAAATTTATTTCTCATCTGCTTTTGACATTTTACTAATACATCTATGTAACTGTTGGGGATGGGAAGTCCCCTTCACTCTGAGCTGTTCACACTGTCTTTTAAATGCAGAAGTATCATTTATGTTTTTTTTCAGTTTAGTTTATTTTTTCCCCAACTGCTGTGCTTGGTAACAACTTTTTAGCAATTACATATTGTTAAATGGGATTTTCCTGAACTGCTGAATAATAAATAATAGCAAAATATTCCCAAAATATTGTTTCTTTTTTGATGATAGTAATAATCATGTTTAAATAAACTCCCTTCTTACATTTGCTGTAAGCATCAGCACAGTATCAACCAATAAAATAGTATGATTATCTTCTAACTGTCCCAGAACCCTATAGTAAATCAGGGATAAAAATATCTTCAGTGTGGTTTATTCTGCAGCACCTACTTTTTTAAAATATTGTTCTTCTTACTAAAACATAAAACTATGTAAAGATGACAACCTCATTCCTAGGAGCAGGATAGTAGAGAGTTTACAGAGAACAAATAATCCTGTTGGTAAAGATCTCTACATTGTATGAGAAAGGTATAGTGGAATACTATGCATTTCATCTTCAAGCACCTTAAACTTAGGCTTGCAACAGGCAGTTTATGTCCTTGGTGTAGATCATTACTACTGCTTTGTAGCTAAATACTCTCTGTAGCACCATACTAAAACAGCCACCCGATATCACTTCCCATATAACAGGAAAATATCTCTGCAACAACAATCTAACACCTTTCCAAAGCATTCCAAACAGACAGTTCTGAAATAATTTTTAATAGATTACTTTAAAATTATCCATCCCTCCTGTTCTTTGTAATACGTTTGTGTATCACTTTCTCAGAAATCACTGGCAATAGACTTCCACCGAAATGAATAGAATGGACTTGGTAAAACACAATAACAAGACTTCTCTTGTTGTTGATGTTTAGCATGTCTCTGTATGTGGAATAGTATCGAAGCTTATATTTGAAACCCCAGAAATATTTCCACAGTCTAGGCAGCTGGTATGTTTTAGTAGAAGCTTTCTTTAGAATTGTTATCTACCAATAATTATGTTTCTTTATTTTGCTGACTGGCTAAACATAGTTTATACCCTAAAGAGGGCCAAGGAGAATATTTAGATTGAAAAGATGAAAGCTATACTTCTTACATTAGCGCTCCTCACCATATTCTTCTCCACAGACAACAACTATATCCCCATAGGTCTTTTATGCTAAGGGGGAGTTTTGACACTTCATGGTTTTACAATTCCACAAGTCTATTAGGAACATTTAGAATAGCTGCTTTACTTAGACATAATACTCACCTATTTTGCCTCTGACAGTTGCCAGCAGTGACTGCTCAGCAGAACAGAAGCAAAGATGCACTTCTGTGAGCTTCCTTTCTCAGCTTTCAGAAGTCTACAGGGTGAATGCTGTTCATTATCTGACACTATTCCACAAAATCTATATTTCATTTATTATAACATAGTTATGCAACAGAAATGAAAACTAAGCCTACCACTTAATGTATTTTTGCAGTCTAAAATTTATGAGCCTCATATTATTCAAAATAGTTTCATAGCCAACTCATAGGCTAACGTTACAAATGTTATAATACCAGCATTGCAGTTATAATTTCTAGAAATCTTACTGCTTATCTGTTGTGCAGGAAGACACGGGTATCTGAAAACACGTACACATGAACAACAGGCCACCTAAGTCATTAAGCGAGAAACACCATGGAGAAGGAGATAATTTTAAATTTCTATATTGAGTGTATATTCAGACTAGAAGGGAAACTCACTTCCATATGAGATTTATAATCCTGAAGCCAGCTCCAAGTAGAGGTTTCTGGTTACAATTAGGTTTTTATTTTGAAGGAAACAGAAGAAGGATAGATGTTGCCGCCTCTTATAGTTTATAAGGTAATGCTTAGGAATTCTTAGGAAATCCTTAGGAAACAGGATATGAGGATTCCAGGCCTTTCCCATGGGATTTAAACCCCATAAACATATGGGAAGAGGTATTGGCCAGAACAAACAGGCAAAACAGAGAAATATATGAAAAGTTTGGTTTCGGGCATGAGATGGATGTGTTGCACAGTGTTATCAAGACTTGAGTGGTTCTTCCCACCTTCTCTGCAAGAATCTATACAACATATGCTACACATACATTGCTCAGTATATACACTGCCAGGAATCATCCTGTCCCCTAGGCTATATGGTACAGAATGGTTTGCATCCATTCTGCTGAGGAATAACCCCTTTAAGGCCAACTGCCCACCTTCACAGTGCACAACATTTGATCCTGCAACTGCCTGGGCTCCCTGCGCTACCCTTGTGACTCTGGAACATAATAATTACACTTTGGGTTTTTTTCATCTCACACTGTCCAAAACAGTATGTCTCAGCCTAATGAGGTGGTGCTTTCATACCATGATGGGGAAGTATCTGTTCCATACTTCAGATAGGGTTTGAGTTGCCTGAGGATGCAAAGCTAATTGCAGCAGTGTTGAAAGACTCTGCAGGACAGAGGGAACCAAATTTGCTTATAGTCTTATCTCTGTTGTCAGTCAAACTGTACTATCTCCAGCGTGACTTTTGGGCTTTGTTTTGGCAAGGCCTAATTGGTCACTCTAAAAGAGATGTCAGGAGTAAACTGAGATGGCACTCAGTTATTCGACTACGTACGAAATATTTTTAAACCACCAAGATCACTCCTGCCATATTCTCTTTCTGCTTTGACCTGTTCTAGCTTTGTTTTCACATCCTTCTGCCACAGATCAAAGAACACGTCTTCAACATCTCTGCTGTGACAACAGAGCAAATTGGAATTGCAAGTAGCCAAGCATCTAGTCCCTTAGCTCTTTTACTCAGGGCCATGCTTACATACGTTATTGTTTTTTTACATTCTTTCACATTTAATTCATTTTTCCAATGCTTGCAATTCTTAGTAAATATTGCTGTAGCTTTTTTCCTGTCTTAGTGTTTCATAGAGGAACACATCTCCTGAGAAAAATCATATATTGAAAAAAAAAACCTTCATCTGTGTGAAGAAGAAATATCAAATTGCATTGTATGCTACAGCAAGTTTTTATACAGAGGATGCAGACACATTTTACATGCATAGATGCACTGGGTTTGTGATGCAAAAAACCTTCATATCCGTCCTATAATCTATGTTGTTACCATAGACAGTGTGGCAGTAATCATGGAAACACACAATATCTAGAGTTTTGTCTTTGTAAATGATCCATCCTTGGTGTGCTAATGTGGCTTTACCCAAAAAATGCAAAAGTGTCAGCAGAATTTAACAGGAAAAAAATGGATTTCTATTGTGTGAAATTGCTTTAAATATTTTCAAGGGAAGTTTTGCAAAGCAGTTCCCACTAGTTTCATACATTCTACAAAATTTGCCGTATTTTACTTGATTCAATAGTCAGAATTCTCATTTACAACAATGGGAATTTTAGTAATTCCCTGTCATTGGGTCAAGTGTCTGTGATGCGATATTTCTGCCTCCATTTCAGGAGAAAAAAGTTTAGCCACAATGGAAAAACTTCATTCAAAATGATGAGTGAAGTAGAAAACAGAGACACCTTTTTTTTTTTCTTTTTTATATTAAACACAGTAGCATAGATTTTAGGAACAGTTTGTCACAGGGATGCCATAGGATATCACAACACATGATTACATTTCTGACAGCAAAATAAGCAAAAAAGGCAGCTTCAAGCAACATGAAGAAGGAAAGAGCAAACACACATTGTCAGTATGAAATACCATTTTCTGTGCAAGCAGAACAAACTCTCCTAAACTTCGGTTTAGTTATGATTCAACATCAGCCACTATTACAATTTGTGGTTTCATAAGCACCAAATTAATGCAGAAATCAACTTTTGCAATTTAAGTATGGAACTCAGACCACCTTTCTCATGTTTCACGCATTTTACCAGTCTCAGCTGACTGACTCAGGTCCTGCCAGTGCCATTTAGGCGAGCGTCGTGAACCATGCTGAGACTTCCTTGTGGCAGTTCTCTACAGTTCCTCTTCAACCAGTGGTCACAGGTTTCCTTGTCAAACCTTGGCAATGAGGAGAGGCCTCACCACATGAGCATGCTGCCAGATTCAGGTCCTGAGAAGTCCTCTGATCTGGAGCCATACAAATTATGGTAGACACTTCAGCACGAGTGTCAGTCAGCTGAACATACACATCTGGTCTCATTTGAAATAACCCAGACTCTCCTTTCTACTCTTGACCAGGAGAGCATACTCTTCCAGGAGAGCATAAGTTTTCTTCTGCAGTATATGATATCTAGCAATCCCGTGAAGTTGTCTCACATATCCTGTAACATCTCTGATGGTACTAAATACTCCTGTTTCAAAAACTCTCCTAAATTTCTGACTAACGTGTAGAATTAGACAAGAAAAATCTCCACAATGATGTACAGTCCCTCCATAGCTCGTTTTGCATTTTTAGGCAGACTTTCAGGCATATTTAGGTGTTTATATGGGAGGACGGAATACCAGAATGATTTTTCTAAACAGCTAAGCAGCTTAGGTGCCTGTTTTCCATTGAGATCAGAAGAACTTGGGCACCTAACACATTAAGTAGTTTTAAATATTTTATCTGCATCTCTCAATAATTTATATTTTTAGAAATCCTACCTCTTGCTGTAAAAATGTACTGGTATTAACAGCTTAAGCCTATTCACATTTTCCAGTAAAAGACAAACTAATAGCAGAAATTATGCAGGTTCCTCCTTTTACACACCAGTTTCAGCTCCTTTTATATTTTATTCCATCCTTCAAAAGCCTGAATAAAAACTGATTTAGTTTTATAACATTCAACAACAGTCTGTATAAATTTCAACAGAGAGTGGACAGAAATTCCAGTTGTGCAAATTCTTTGAAAGACCACCTAGCCATTGACGTTCTCATTCCCAGGGGTTGTTGTATCATCCTGGGTATGACTCTCTTTCCTGTGAACATCAATTACTGCAGCAGTGATTACTCTTCTTTCATACTTTTAGACAAGGAGTTTGATTTCTTAGAAGACATTTTTATATTGTTTACATTTCCTTTGTATACTTATTATATATTATATCCTTAATCTCATGTAAATGAAAATTTACTATGAAGAAGATAGTGGAATGATACCAACAAAGATATATATTCCATGAAGTGAGTGAGAAAGGAGTTAGATCCCAGTATAGATTTCCAAGTGAGTGCTACAAATGTTCTGCTTGGTAGATAATGCGGCCCATTGTCACGAGTGTTATATTGTGTTCTCTTGATTGCTTCAAATAACAGATATGGCACAGATTTGCAATCAGAGAATGTTCTGATGATGCCAAATCCCGAATCTTACCAATGGAAAACCAGGGACACTACACGACATCCACTACCTTACCATTCTCCACATAGTTTGTCTTGAATTAGAAACTCAGAGTAAAAACCTACATGACTCCTCAGTTATACTGAATCCAAAAAACAAGCCATCCCTCCTTCACAGATTTTTAAAAATCATTCCCACTGTTAACACATTAGATATTTCTGAGAGAGGTACATTTTTTTCCACTGGTTTAATCTCTAATACTTTCAAAGTCTTCAGAGGCTTAGTGCCTAGCTCTAGATATTTGTTAATGTGATTTTTCTGACCTGAACATTTTTCTATAATTTTATCCCTCCAGCACATCATGTTACATTTAACTTAAAAAGACTATGGGGATACAAAGAACGAGTTATTGTGCTAGAGTCTGAAGTTAAATTGTAACATTTACAAAGAACAAGTTGAAAAGAAACCTTTAATGTCTTAATTCATAAAGATGTTAATTTTGACAGCTAAAATATAATACTCACAAAAGAATGAAAGGAAAGAAGGAAAATAGTCTACTTTACCTCTAAAATTCTTTCTTCTTTGTATGTAGCAGGTGCCCCAAGATGCGTTATACTGCCTGCTTTAATTTGTTTTTAATATCAGATGTGCCTTATTGATTTCTTCTGTGTATGTTTTCATTCTGAATAATTCAGAGGCACAATTTTTTTCCATTATGGTCAATAGCCAGAGAAAATTCTGAAGATAATCAATTGAGCTCTGCCTGATGATTACTAGTGTTGATATCCCCCAAAGTGAGGGAGTCAGAAAGGCCAGGGATAATATGACACAACAGTCAATCAGTGCAATCAGTGGAAGTATCAACATTGTCTGTACGGTGAGAGGCAGATCCATGCCGAGGATCTATAACAGCTCCTAAAAGTTCAAACGCTTGACTTCTTGTCATATGTTACAACAGATGGACTATGTAAGATTAGATTCAAAAAGCCTTCCTGTCTTCTCTCTCCCCCTTTCTCAACCTGATAGGATCATAAAACAGCTGTGTGGTATGATTATGTAACACTCCTTAATTTTTTTTTTTTCTGTTCTTAAATGTTACTAATAACAGATACCTTCAAAGAAATAAGCAGAATGAGCACTTGGCCAACAAACCTTCACAAAAACAGAGAGATGATTTTGATTTAGACCTCACATTAACAGATAAGGTCTTTAGCTACAAACCACATATGACCACCTTAGTAATTCACATCACATCTTTCCACCTAATCAAGGCACTTCACATCCAATTTATAGCACACAAAAAAATGTGGGTTTTTTTTTAGTGTAGAAATGTAATGAAGTTGCCAATAGTAGCTGACAAATGGTAGACCTAAGCGGTGTGTAACTACTGACTTGAGGTTTGATGCAACTTCAGCTGAAGTCAAGACAGGAATCTGAATGACAGTAGGCACAGATATATATACACACACACACACACACATAGATATATCTGCTCAGGTGGACAGCTCCAGTGTAAAGCTATCGTCGTGTAGGCCCGCGAGCAGTAGCTATGCAGCTCACCACATCTATTGCCTCAATTTATAAAATGGCAATGTATGGAATTAAACACTAAATAGCTTATAACTAAATAGTTTAATGACAATCCAATGTGTACAAAGTAAAGGAGTAAATTGGCAGCACTAACTCACTTTCCCATGGATAACTTATTTATAAATCTCTCTGTGATTTATTATTAATCTCCTTATGCAATAATCACTCATGCATATAAACATGGCTAAGCTTAAAAATTATATTCTGATTTATGCTTCTTTACAAAAGAAATGTTTTGACTATGGAACTCAAATCATCACTATTTTAAAGGTTTTGAAGACAAAGTGAAAATTTATGGAAAATATATATTGTGATAGTTTCAGGTTTCTTTAATATTTTGTTTTTCATCAAAATATTATGGAAGAAATTAGATGAGACTAAAACTCTTGGTTTAGCATATTAGTTAATCTAAAGCCATTTTTTAAACTTGAATTAGTTTAATTAGAATTTACATCGTTTATTTTTAAATCAGAGACCTGGTCCAGGAAAAAACCCAAAATAATTTTTCAAACTTATCTCAAAAGTAAAGGTACTTCCTCATAAATATTAATATGCTTTCTATGTTACAAACATATGTGATATGCTCCAATTATTTTCATAAAAGTAGGTCACTATGCATTTTACTCCTGTTCTCCGTATTCCCATGATCACAAAACACGTTATGATTCTTGTTCCACAGTCCTGGAAAACACAACCATAAAAGAAGTTGATGTCTAGAACCAAAACGACAGACACAGTGGGGTTGAAGGTTTTATATGGTAAATGATCCACTCCAGTGCAGCAGTATATGAAGCAATAACCATATGTCGCAATTGATTAACACGAGAGTGAAGCTGAGGTACTTAATCAATTGCAAAACCCACTTATTATGAGTCTATTATAAAGTAATAGGGATTTTTACTGTTATTCAATGAGCTAAAATTTGAAAAAGAAGGAAATAAAAAAAGATAATGTTATTCTTCTCTGTAGGAAAAAAAAAAAAAAAAGTGTAAGTGCCTTTTAGCATCCTTTCCAGTGAGGGGGAAGCAAATGTGGTTCAGAAACTGTATGTGTGAACCAACTAACACCAGGGCAGACCCACTCTCTGGCCTTGTCACAGCACAGCTTGCATCCAGACAGTCAGCCAGGGTACTATGCCAATTTCTGGGCAGATGCTCCTGCTCATGGCCCCAGACCATGCCCAGGCATTGTCAAAGAAGGGCAGGTCATCACAGGCCAAGTCCACAACCATGACTGATAGGGACTAACCAATACCACTCCTCATGCTCTTGTTTGGTTTATAAGGATAAGCCTAACCAATGAAAATAAAAATGTACCTCTGGCAGGTACAGCAGTTGGAGAGCAAAGAAATTCAAAGAGATGGATCATTAAATGTTTTTAAGATGCGTTTCTTGCCAAACACGTTTTCAGACTCTGAGACCAAGATTTCTTTGTCTCCACAGCAAGCGAAGGACGATGGATATTTGCAGAGATCAATTCGTCTCATCTATCTATACATCTTAGACTGAGATGAATTGCCTTCTGATGGCAAAAAATGCCTGTTTGTCTCCTGTTATGGCATAGTTTCAGTGTGCTTTTGTATTGATATCCCTAAAAGCAGTCAAATGCCCAAGATCGGTATAGTTCTCATTTCTTCTTTTCTACTGAAATCTTTTATTGAATTCAGCAATGATTACCTCCCTCTCTGAAATAATGTGTCAGAACAGTATACTTCAAGGCTTTCTGGAAGGTCATCAGGTACACACTTTTCAAATCAGTCCTTTCCTCTTTGCACTACTCCTGTTTAGCTACTGGGCTTGATCTGCAGGAGGCACAGAGCCAAACTTTCCCTCCTCTGCCCTACGCAATGGCAAGAAAATCATGTTATAGTAACAGGTATTACCTCAGTGATACTTCCAGACCTTGAGAAGCAAAGGCACAAGCAAAGCAAACTAAAGTAAGATCTTCCAAACCACAAGTTGTGGAAATGACTGAAACACTTGTGTGCAGCTGTCAAGCCTTTTGTGTGCACAAGTAATATACCAAGAGGCACCACTGTTTGACTTTAAAACTTAATTCTTAATTCTTAATTCGTCCTCTGACCCCAATCAGTTCTAGATGTTTTATTAGTCATTTGACTGGCATATCAAAAGCCTTTGGAGTCCTTTTTTTTTATACTAAAACAGATTTTTGTCAACACAAAGCAGAGCTCTTGTTTCAGGGATTAGTTTAATTTTGTCACTTCTCATTTGTTCAGAACCCAGATGTTACAAAAAGAACACAGCATTTGATTTTCTAGATAGCAATGTTTCCTTATTACAGACGGAACAAAAAAAAATAGAACTTTTTGGCTTCAAGCCTTTGTCAGAAAAGGGCAACCCAAGGGAATTATTAACTGTGGGGTAATCTCTTTGCTCATGGATGTAATATTAATGTAGTTTCTATAGTCTACCTATTAAATGAATTGGAATGAAGGATTTTATCAGACCAAGCTACTGTGAATAAAATAAATCTTATATAAAATTCACTAATTAAGTATATTACCACCAATAATGTTGCAGTGAGCACATTAGTGGAAGCTGACTTTCAGGACTGATATATTTCATTGAGGAAATGATACTATTGTGTTTGAATTCAGAGAGATAGATTTTTTTTTTTTCTCCTTCATGGGAAGACAGTCTCTTAGTAAAACCTTACATAAAATATGTAGAAGTACAGTAAGGTAAGCAACACTAGATTTTAATTATCAGCATAATTTACTGAAAAGTTGGTACATTACCAAACTTCTGTAACTACTCTGAGAACTGTCACATTTTTCTTATGATAATATTCTTTTTTATTAATATCAAAGGAGACTAAGTGAAAACAGTAATTTCACAGACATTTATACCCATCTGAAATCATTTTTAAATGCCACTTATGCATAAAATCTTACAATCAGGTTAGTAATATGCTTGATAATCAGATCCAATACATTTCATTACTTCCTCCTACACACTGGTTTAAAAAAAAAAATACACATTCATAGGATGTTTGTTTAGCTTTGTACAGTTATTTAAAATAATCTATAAAGCAGTTAACAAAAAGAAAACATGCATGCACACCATGCTGAAATACTTGCATTTCTTAGATCAAGAGATTACAGTAGGCATGGGTTCAAGCTTTGTCAGAGGGCAACTTTAACATTATATATAAACTCCATTCTCTTCAAGGTCTCATAGAATATGTGACCTTCACACATATTACCTGTCTCCTTAATTTTGTTCAGTACATACAAATACTGGTGTACAATTTTTTCCCATCATTTTGGTCATTCAGCTCCTTTTCTGAACCCCTCTTCTGTCTCATCTATTTGTTAGTGTATCATATATAAGGATATATAGCATACTTAGGCTCAGCAAACTGCTGCATCAACACTTCTTTCACATACTGTCACACTAAAATTTGCCTTTTTGCAGTGTTCTGGGCCAAATACCTTGTCGACATAAAAATGTGCCCACAGTGATCCGAGTGGATTGTACCTAAGATTGCATCAAAGTTACTTTTTTTTTTTTTTTTTTTTTCACCTTACCTCTCTTGTATTGCAGTTGTGTTTCAAATGGATTTTGCACATAGGGCTCACAAATGGCTAAATATCCCAGGTAACAGCAATGGACCATATTTAGGGTGACTGATGGCACAGAGCTGTAGATGCAGTAGTACCTCCTGAGGTATGGAAAGAGTTCAGTGCAGAGGTTATAGGTAACTCCACAGCAGGATCTCTCACCGGTTGGGGATTTATCTCTTAATGGGACCAGAATGAAAATCTAAATAATCAGAGCAGTCTGGTCTCTTCACTCTGGTGTTCAGAGTGAGAGCAATGAAGCCACAGTCTCCCCATTCTGGCCATCACTCTCTACCTTCTCGCATCTTGAGGTTCTATGAAATGATGGAGACCCTGGCTGAAAGACAGATGTCACTGGTAGGGCTCAGTGGCAGGTATGAGATGCCTGCCACTGGCGGAGATGCCTGCCAAGGTGGGGAATTCACTGCTGTCAACAACAATAAGCTCCAGAGGGGCAAACCATATCACAAAGTGCAACCCAGGCAGGCAAATCGACTGGCACACCAGATCCAAGCCAAACTGGCAAGGAAACAAAAGGAACTGAAAGCCAGAACCAGCAGCAGGATAAGTGCCCTGCTCAAGAGGGCAAAATAAAAGCATAGAGTAATTTTTGAAATTTATTAAAGCCATGGTTTCACTCTCTGGAGGTTACATTGGATGATTTTACCTTAAAAAATTTATGTCATTAAAAATCTATAGAAAATTAAGTATGCTTTCAAAATATCCATAGAAAAGGCCATGAACACCACGTGCTCTGAATATACAAAGCATAACTAAAATGTTATTAAGCAATAAAACAGTGTGGAGGATACTGGTAGTGCATCCTATTGATTGCTTGAGGGAAGTAATCTGAAGTAAACATATCCCAAATCCAAGATGAATTAGTTGGTTTCTGTGCAAAATTATATCATTTACCTGCTGCTTTTGTTCTCCTTTCCCTCTGCTTGGACTGTAAATGCTTTGGAGCAGGGATTTTCCTTCTAAGGTGTTTGAAGGAGATATTGTACAGTAGCAGGAACAAACAAGTAATATCCTAAATAATAACAATTGGCCATATGTAAACTGCCTACTCTATATGCCTGTTTGAGATGCATTTCATTCTGTGACCAAAATCACTGCTCTTACCCAGACACAGTAATAATTTTCTGTAATCTGTTTGCCATAACACTTAAAATGAGAGTAAATCCACAGACTCTAAAGTCTCACTTCAGATGCCCAAACATAGATGCTTGCTAGTGTTGAGTGATATTTCCAAGAGTATTCCAAGACATCCATGTAGGGCTGGTAAATAATTCTAACTGTACGTTCGTAACCTTTTGTATTGGTAGGATAGACCTTGTTTTCCTGTTTAGTTTGCTTAGCAAGAAACCTTTATCTTAATTCAAGATGCAACTACTGGTTTGTTATCATCAAGTGTCTGATAAAACAGAGACATTCCTAATCACTCCCACTGTCCTCTGTTGTTTTTTTTCTGGTTAGACCACAGTCAAGAAGCAACTTAAACTTGGAAAAGTATATGTTTTCACATACTTCCTTTGTCTTCTCTTTCTTTTTCTCTTAAACATTATTGATTTATTCAGCTTTTCTTTAGATCTTAAGTATCCTAAACCTCTTATCATTCTTGTGCTTAGCCGGACTCTTGCATTTTTTTCAATGTCTTTGTTTAAGTGCTGAGCCCAAAACTAAGGACAGAGTACCCCTGAGTCCTTACCTGCAATGCAAAATAGTTATCTCCCGATCTTACATATGACACCCCTGTTAACAGATGTGAGAATGACATTTGCTTCTTTTTCACCAGAGTTGACTGCCATCCCTGCTCTGTTTCTGCAGTGCTGCTGCCTGACTAGATATTCCCCGTGCTGTTTGTGTGCTCTTCAGTTCTTTTTTTGTTAGAGATTCTTACCTAACTTCATTGTGTTGATTTGGGGCCAAATATATTTTTAATACAGCGAGAACATTTTGAATTCTTATCTAATACAATTAGGTCCTGTCTCACTTCTCGTTTACAGAAGTCCTAAGCTTAGTGTCATGAACAAAATGTACAAATGTAGTTTCCATCATCCAAGTCATTAATTCAAATCCCGCTCAGTACAGTTCTGCAGGATCCATTTTGAAATGTTCTTTTCACAATGCAATTCATAATTATTTCAAGCAAAGTTTTCCACCTCAGACACAAGTGTTGCAGTCATTTTATTCAACCATTTCTCCAATTTTCTTATGGAAGTCCTACACAAGAGTGTTCAGAATGATCCAAAGTTAAATTATGTTATGTACTTACAACTTACCATTACATCAAGCACTGGGTCTTTTTTCTCTTTTTTTTCAATTAAAAACAAAGTTAGAATGACTTGCTGTTGAAGACAGGCAGACTTGTCTTCATTTTCCTCATTTTTCTAAAATGAAACGAGTTCATTTTAGAACTCGTTTAGTTCTAAATGAGTAAGCCTACATTACAATTTCATTTCAAATCAAAGGTATGCTTCTCAGATAAATCTACTGAGGGTCCTCATGCTTTAGTTAACATCCTGGGTTCCTTCTATGTGTTGCATGGGATCAAACAAAAGTCAGTTTGAAGAAAGGCATTATGTGGACTTAGGGTTCTCCACACCAACTCTACCTCTGCGTAGTCACTCCTATTGTGCTGTACTACTTGCAGATTTAGACATAGACTATGCGCCCCTCTTCCAGTCTCAGTTAGTTTCCATTAATTCCCAGGAATAATAGTTCAGCAGCTGCTTCAGCTAACATCCCATGAATTCGAGAGTGTATTTGAACAAACTCTGCTGCCATGTTGTGCTAACTCCTTTTAATTTAGTTTTGTTAATTTGGAAGCAGAAAAAAAGTATTATGTACTTTCTCTGTGCCTTCTGTTATTTACTTTCTTCCCTCTTCAGTGCTGAACTGATACTTTTTCTTGCTTTCCCTCTCTTCTCTCCCTAATATATTTCTAGAACCTTGTCTGGTAGCCTTTCATGTCCCTTGCTAGTTGTAAGTCATTTTGCATTTTAGCCTTCCTGAGTTCATCCCTACATGCTTATGCTATTATCCTCCACACACAGATCCTTATTCAGCTGTCCTCGTTTCCACTTATTACTCCCTTTTTTTAATTCTTCAGTCCTTAAAGAGTTCCTGATTCAGCCACATTGTCTCTTGCTATGCTTCCAAGCTCTCCTTCACATCAGAATGCTTTGCTTTGTGCTTTTAATACAGTCTCTTTCAATAACTGCCAGATCTCCTGAATTCTTTTATCCTTTATATTGTCTTCCCAAGAGACCATACTTACCAGTTCTCTCAGCTGTTGAAGAGTGCTTTTTTGAAGTCCATTATGTCTACTCTGCTGTTCTCACTCCTCCCTGTTCTCAGCATGTTGAACCTGTGGTCCCTCTCACCCAAAGTTGTATTCCATCATCAGATTTTCAATGAGCTTTGCCGTTTTAATCAGGACCCTACCTATAAGAGCCACTCTTTCCACAGCCTTGTCTACAACATCAGATCCTGGACAAAGTGATGTAATGAATTGCATCACAAAGAGGAGTGTGATAATAGACTATGTACAGCCCAAATCAATCCATTCTATCCTGCATTGGTAACTCTTCAGCTACATTGCGGTGGTCAGTGCACTTCAGCTAAAATGCACAACATCTGGAAGGAGTTCAAAGCACAAAGATGATAAAAGTGGAAGAAAATGAGGACTACAAGAAAACATTGACATAATCAGATTGTTCGGTCTACACAAGCCCTGAGAGGCGGTGGGATGATATTTTCTGTATTTTTAAAAAGAACAAATAATCTGTTCCCCACATCCATAATGGTTAGTGGAAAAAGGAATGGGCTTAGGTTGTTACCATATGCTTCAGGTTAGTCGTTAATCACTTTCTAATAATGACTATATTAAACAGTAGAATAGATAGTCTAAGGGAGAATGGATTTAAGAACTAGCTATGCACTTATCTGACAGGATACTATAACCATAGTAATACACTGAACTCTCTCAACAACAACCAGATCACCCTCACAGCCACACAAAATAGCAGCAGTATCAAACCTCAAGTGTATATGAAGAGCTCGCAGAACAAGGACTAAAAGGAAGCACACTATGAACAGACAAAAGAAATGGAGTGTGTGACACATTGGCACATTTTAAACAGCAAGCAAATAATGAGTTCTAATTTTATCCGTCAAACGTATTCATTCTTAGATTTACCAATGTCCTACTGTACTACACAAATGATGTCTTCCTTACTGTATTGGGTTTGAGTGAGATGGAGTTAATGTTCCCCATAGAAGCTCTTATGGTGCTGTGATTTGTATTAGGAGGCAGATAAGATGCCTGGTTGTGGCTGCTGCTGAGCAGTGCTCACACAGAACCAAGGCTGCCTTTTCAACATCTTCCCCTCTCCTCTGCCCAGTGAGATGGGGTGGGCAAGACCTTGGGAGGGGACACAGTCAGGACCCAAACTGACCAAAGAGGTAGTCCACACTGTGTGACGTCAGCTCAAGTATAAAATGGAGAGAAAGGAAGAGGAGGATGGGAGCATCTGTTTGAAAAGATGCTTGTCCCCCGAGCAACTGCTATGCGTACTGGAGCCCTGCTTCCCAGGAAAGGCCAGACATCCCCTGCTAATGGGAAGTAGAGAATAAAATCTTGCTTTGCTTCATGCACACAGTCTTGCTTTTCTGCTTTTTCCATTAAACTGCCTTTATCGTACCCCATGCAAAATGACTTACAACTATCGTACCAGACAGGCTCTTCCCATCTTTTTCTCTCCCCACCTTGTCGTGCTGAGGGAAGTAGAGGGGAGTGATTGAGTGACTTGGAGCTCAGCCAAGGTCAACCCACCACACTCACATTACAAAGTTTCATTCCCTAAAAAAATATATATATATATATATTAAATATATAAACATAGCAGGTTATTTTCAGGGACTTATGGTAAGACTGTATTCAGGCCTGTTGAATCATTCTGCGCACCACTTTCGTGGTGAGGAGCAGACTTCATTACAATGCTTGTACTGCTCTTGGTGGGTGAGATTTCCATCAGCCTCTCTACTGCACCTGAGCTGACATCCTGGGACACCATGCAGACCAGAGTAATTTTAAGACATGTCATCAAAATTTTCCCTTTTGGGCTACCTGCAAAGAAAAAACTGTCCTTCTACCAGGCAGATAGTTGTCACGCAAGGTACAGAGTGGGGAACCTATCCCAGTAGTATACACATGTGCTCTTGAGACACCCTAAAAGATGGAGTAAGCTGAAAGTTCCCCGCTACAGTCTACCAACTGGGTTGCTAAAGAGTTGCCAACAATGACACTCCTGTCAGCCAAGTACAGAGGAGGAGCAACCATTGGACTTCATGATGGCTCCTTCAAAGATGCTGGTAGAGCCTTTGCTGGTGCAGTTGTTTCACAGAAAACAAGGTAGGCTCGTGAAGCTGAAGGGTTTCAGTCTCCAGGTGGGTGTTCTGAGGCCAGGAGAGCTGCCTGCGTTTGGAGTGGAGTATGTGCTGCACCTACCCCATGTAAGCGGAGTACATTAGCTGCATTCCCCAGGAACTCCAGGAGGCAGAGTGCATGCCTGAGGCACAAGCTCTCCTGGAGCTCCTGCCGAGGTGATGTACCTCTGCATTATCCCCAGTGTGGCGCCATGCCTTCAAGGCACAATTGAGTCCTTAGTGTTTTGTCCAAGCTATTGCTTCAGAGCTTGAATTTATGATATGAACAGAGATAGCATAGCTCTTAACCAAAGTTAATCATCAAATATTTATATACATTAAATACTACAGTTATTCATAGTCAGAGATAAAAATACAGCTTTTTAGACAAGGCCACCATTTACTGTATGGGTTTTAGTCTTCGACAAATTTCCCAAAACTTTGGTTCTTACCACAAAAATACCCTCCTACGGTTCTTCTTATATTAGAAAAACTATCCATAGTTGTGTCTTCAGATTTAATCTGCTAACTTTCTACTTAGTCCATCTCATCCCTTTCCCTTTCCTTCCATAAAGGAAAGCATTTCTCCCACAGTTAGTACTTTTCAGTTGCTCATGTGGTATGGAAAATTTTGTCCATTTATTTAAAAATACTGGGGAAAGGGCTGACTTTTAGACACATTTTATTTTAAATGGATCATCCGAAGATCTGATTTAATACACTTATAATTCAGAAGCTATGACTTACAGGAGAGCTGGTTGGACCTAAAATAAATTTGCCTCTGCCCATCACAAAGGACAGAGAACACTAGCATGGAACCATAGCTTTCGCACATGTGAGCTCTGCACAATTACAGAGATTTTTAGCCTGGAACTCACTTACTTTACCTGTTTAGGTAATGGCTTCTCAAGTATTTAGTTTCATCTAGCAACTCCCCACAAAAATGGGGAGATGCTCCCAGTCATCCCTTCCTGTTTCCACCTTGCTACTCCCCTGATAACAACCACATGCTCCCTCTCTCTCCTTTCACTAAACCTGCCACTTCTCAGACTGATTTAGTTTGGTAACCTCCCAGAAATAAACTGCTTGTTGATGTCATTGCTCTTTTATGAAGGGATAGTTTTCAGAAAATTGATGAGATTAGTCAGCTCTATGAAGACCCAGTGAGCATCTGTAGTGGCATACTGTGAGCAGCAGTATTGCACGGGTAGGACCAGAAGAAAACAGGCTTGACCCACCAGTAGCAGGGAACTTAGCCCACAACACACTCCAACACCCCACTGAAACACAGTCTAAGCAGCAAAAACTCAAGAGAAAGGTGCTTCCAACAACAGATAACCAAAAAGAGAGCTGAACCTGACAGGAAATTTCCTTGGATTTAGCACTCTGTATCTTGTTAATAAGTAATAGCCTTGTTATTGACTGCTTATATTTACGGTATAGAGACCAATACATAAGAAAAGACTTGATAGTTATGTGACATGAAATGCTATGATCACAGGAACACAATGCTGAACTAAACTAATTAGCCCTGCAGAGAAGGAAGACTTTTTGTTTCAAGTGCCACAGTGCTCTGAATACAGGTGCATTGTTTCCAGGACCAAAGCTTGTGTTTGTTCTGCATGGTACTGCATCACTCCGCAGCAACAGCTGTGATTAGTGATAGTCAGATAAATCTGCTTGCCTAATGCAAGTATGCCTCAAGAAATGTCAAGGTTTGTTTGGGGCTTTCTGATATAAGAGAGTATCAAGACCTATTTGTATAACCCTAGTTCAAGAAAAATATTAGTTGGTCAGCATCTGAACAAAACAAAATTCTTCATAATCTGCCTAACATTCAAACTGATTGTGTTACAAGTATAGAAACACCAATTTTTCAAGCATGCTTTTATGTAATACTGTCTGTACTTCATGGTCACAAATTGTGCTGAGTAAAACCCTAAAGCTACACGCCTACCAGAGGAGACATTCAGGTCAACAAACACTCTAAAATACCTTTGTGGTGGGAGAATATGTACAGTCATCTCATACCCACTCTTTTGGGCAATAAATTACCTAAAGTAAGATCTTACATTTTGCAAGAAACCAGCTACAAATTTGTAAAGAATTTTGTACACACATTAACATGCATTTGCTCTTATATGTTTGAATCAGCTGTGGAGTCGAATTAATCACCCTGTTGTTTCAAACACTTCTATGCCCTCTTCATAATTTGGGGCACAGTAGATGGATGTTGTGCTTTTAAGTTCAGGCTTAAAGTAAAAGGCTGAATTCAGAAAGGTACATTTTCTAGTAGAATTAAATATGGGTGATGAAAAAGAAAAAAAATACTTGAAGGTAATTTTCATTTTCTTGAGCAAACTTTTAAGTGCAAACTCCATATCCTATGGATCTTTTCTGCCTTTTCACCACTGGAGTATCATAAAAAGGGCAAAGTGGAACAGAGCCAAAGCCTTCTTTTTTCTTAGAGTAAAGCCTGGTTTCCAGCAAATGGATAGCTTTTAAAGCACCAGTGGGATAGAGTTAAGGCCAAAGAACAAGCGGCAGTACATCACCTGAAGAGCAGTAAGTAGAAAGCTGAAGAACCAACATAACGAAGATACACTTTTTAAAAGGTATGGGAAGGGAGGGGTGAAACTGGGTTTCTGTGGTCACAGGTAAAGCATCTGTATCTGAGAACCAACATCACACTGCAAGTATTATGTTATCTTAAGTAGCCCAGACATCACAAGAGGACTGGTCAGTATCCCTACTCTTATTCTGGGAGCATCAGAACTGTTTGGTAAAAATACCTTAAATGTAAAGGTTCATGATAGTAGATGTTTAACATTTTTTTGTCTGCAGGCACTCCTTTCAAATGCCTATTTTGGGGATTCTCTCTGCGTCTGAATTATTTCATAGCTCAGTGCAGAGATTTCTAAATGGCATTGACATTAACAAGTTGTACAAAGATGACAATCTCAGTTGGGCAGCACAGATTGAGAACGTGCTGGTTTCTATGAGTTGCACAGAGTGTCAGGGATAAGAAATGGAAAGTGCATAAAGCCAAGTGTCATTTCCATCAGAACTCTGATGTTTGAGGAAAAATCTATCAGAAAGGAGTGTCAAGAGAGATCCTACAAAATGCAAATCATTCTACAAATGATGGGTTTGAAAATAACAGTGAAATAATATAGAACTGGAAAGCTTTTGGGGGCAAAATAATCTCTTCAGACAAAGCACCACTAACAAAATTTGTATTAAAAAATTGTAGAGTTGACTAAAGAGCTAAATTGGGCAGAGGAGCTGACATAGAAAACATTATTTACTTTGAAGCTGCCTAAGAGATTATGTGTTTCCAGGCACTGGAAAAAATTCTATAGCTACTAGAAAAGAAAACTGGAAGTGATATTCTTAAAAAGGACAACTCTGAGCAGTGACCTGAAGCATATTCAGATTAAACACACAGTTCTGATTGTACCCATTGAGGATTGGCTTTACTCAAATCTGACTGTAAAGATTTTTGGTTCTTTTTATTAAACATTTCAAGGACTGAAGATGATGACAAACTCTTGCTAGTAATTCCAAGCAGGGCCTAAAGCAGGAATAACTTTATATTCTGATTTTATCACTGGCATTCACAAAGGACGAGCACACCTGTGGGTTCCAGAAAGTCTTTTTCCTTTTCCTGTTTGTTTTTTTTTTCCCTTTTTCTTTCCATGGTCAATTTATTCCGAAAAGCACGGCAGAGTCAGTGTGAAAGAAAGTGAAACTGAAAGCAGTACTGACAGCCACGGTTAGAGCCCCTTTGTGACAGCCTGACTTTGCAGGGTGGCTTAGGTACAGAAACGGATCTTGCAACCTGTGGTCCATATTTCAGCTTCATGATTGAAGAAATAAAACTGTGGCTGAGCAGCACAGACATTATGGACAAAAGTCAGGCGACTCTCCTCAAATCTGGGCATACTGTGATTTCATTTATAAAGAGAATAACGGTACTTAATCTAGTCACAAAGGACACATGGGAACATAAAGGAATAGTAGAGGGAGTAAAGGAGAGACTCACAAAGAGATTTACATAACTTTTAAGTGTCTAACTACTATTTTATGCATTTAAATCCAAAAGTTATTTATTTAGGACCTCTGTTTAAAACCTGGTTGTTTCTGAAAACCCTTCCCACCTATCATGCTCCCCCTGGCTGGCATTCAAGGTTGCCCAAGAACACGAGCTTCCTTCTCTTTCCTGTTTCAGAAGTATCTCACTGCTGTGCAGTGTCCATTTTATGCCTCGAATGTCTTAAAAGGTTAGGCTCCCTACAAAGAACAGACAGAAGAATGAGTAATGGTGACTATTAGTAAAGTGGTTACCTGTGTTGTGCAAGTCTGAGATTCAGTCCTTCTCTTGCTTAAAGGAATTTGAATCCACAACTTCAGGAATGGTACCGCAACCCTCCAACTACTGAGTAGCATCACCTCTCTTTTCTGAAGCTGTGTCACCTTGTATGCAAAGGTTGCAGCTAGAAATTCACTGTCACCTGCTTTTAGCCTGGGATGGGAAGTCTGGAGACCTTGGGAAGGTAAAGTCTTTGCACCTAAACTGATTAAAATACTCTTTCAATATTTCTTGTTGACTCCAGTAGATGATATCACACTGAGAACACCGTCAGCCACCGTGGCCCCTAAAGCCTCTTACCAGTAACTGTATCCTGTATGGAGAAGCAGTACCTTTGCTATTTTTCCTTAACAGCCTGTCCCCTTTTTTATGATAGCCATTTGTTTCCTGAGTGCCTGGCAAGTCAAGCATTTAACTTGAGAATCCAGTAAAAACTTTAGGAGGAAAAGAGAAATGACATATGTGAGAGTTAACCAAAGGGATTGTTTGTCAAAAAGATGAGACTTTGGCTATAATGGCCTTTGGGAGAATCTTCCTATGCCTTCCTCTAGGGACCATCCAAAGAGATTCACCACTTAACCCAAATCTAAGAAGCATTCATTAGCCTAATGATCAACTGGCCCAATCCACACCACTACATAATAAGAGAGCTAAGGTTGTCTATTGCTCATTGCCAAAGCCCTCTGAAACAGCATTTGTGGATATGGGGAAATGTCATGTCAGGCTCAGTAGGCTTCTGCAGCTTGTGTAGAAGCTAATCAGCATTTACTGAATACCCTCCGCGTCGTAAACCAAAGTGGTGCTCATGCTGTTTGCTAAAATTGCAGGA
Organism: Baryphthengus martii; assembly: GCA_013396935.1. Lineage (NCBI taxonomy): Eukaryota > Metazoa > Chordata > Aves > Coraciiformes > Momotidae > Baryphthengus > Baryphthengus martii. The sequence continues at coordinate 29,348 of VWZK01019068.1, read as the reverse complement.
TGTTTTTCTATCAAGTTGCCTTTCTGTTACATTATGCCCTGTGATTTATATTGCTAGCTCTGCTGGATTGTGAGTATTACCATGGAGGGATATCTGAAACACGCAATCCATAATTGAAGTTGAGGATGCGTGCTCTTGTATCTTTCCTCATTCGAATGCTGTATGGTGTCAGGTAAGACATGATCTAAACATTTCTGAGGGACCTGTTCTGAATTATTTCATGAGAAAATGTCTTTTGCAATCCACAAGAAGATTCTGAATAGATCAAAACAAAAATGGGGTTTTGAATATTGTTATACCTATTTCAGATGATAATATTATGCTTTTTATAAATAAAACATTTTGGCTTTATCAAAGTAATTATTTGTAATAGGATTATTTGAAGTTACTGAATAAAAAGTGTTTCAGGTTTTCTACAACAGGAAATAATTTGAGATTTCAGCTTTTCACATATTTTAAACACAGGCACATTCTGAAATGCAAAAAATTCTGTGAAATGGAATCATCATTTTCCAATCAGTTCTGTTCATTGACTTGTTTTAGTATTAAAGAATACAGTTATGTTTTTCCAGTGAACTCCTGATGTCTGATTCCAAACACTCATTGAGTTGAAAACATTTGCTTCTATTTTCTTACTCTCTTCTTTCCATACCTTTTCTCTACCATTCTGACTTACATAGTTATTTGACAAACTCTATGTTAAAGAAGATATTTTAACTCAAGAAAAAAAGAGATTGTGGCAGGTCAAGTCAGCACCACCAAGTGCTCCTGGATATTTAACAGCAGAGAACCCTAAGTGAAGGTAACAGAAAAGGACAGCACTGCTTGCAGTCACAGCTGTTTCTGGTTATTTTGGAAGACTGAGGACTTGCTAGTCCCAGCACAGAATCCCCTGAATAGTCAGAAATTGGTCTGAATTGTCAATAACGATGTAAATACCTGCAAAGGAAGTATCATGTCCCGATGTACAGGTCTGCAAAGATAACTACTCAACAATCAGTTGAGAAGTGTCTTTGGTTGTGATTATGATCTAACATGCGGTCTTCCAGAAAATTTATTCTGGATGAGGCAGTAGCTTGTGTAGTGTCCTCAGGAGAGAAGTCATTGTAGAGATAAAGATATCCACTTCTACCCCTTCTATAGGTGGCTCTGAAATCTTGCCGTTCTCATAGCATATGATGGCGACTGGAAACCTTGCCTGCAATGGAATTGAGAAACTTTTACTTTTTCATCATCTATTTTTATATCCCTTTCCTCAGTCTTACGTCAGATGAACTGATGCACTTTGGTAAAATGAAAATGTAATAGGAGAGTGTGATTAGATAAATGAGATTTTTTTTACTTCAGCTGGTGAGACATTGTGTCTTGCTGCTTTTTATTCTATAAATACATCCTATACTCAAAGTAGCAACACAGAGTTCATCCCAAATGAAATAAGAAAATATTTTCTCAGATTTCTCTCTAAATAATGGTTTTAAACATTTTTGCAGACTATTACAAATGATTATTTGGTTGGATTACATGTGATAAAAACTGTTATGACATTTGTGATACATAATATTAATGCTGTGCATGCTGAAAGAAAATTTTTCTCTTCCAAATGTTAAAAAATGAACCATTTCTCACCTGTAAGAAGTAATTTAGATTCCCATTAATTGTAGGATATTTTTGTTTCACTAAAGCTCTACATTGGAAAGGAACAAAATCAATTTTGTAATGTAATTGCATTTAGAGGGAGAAAGAGAACAAAAGAGTCAGATTACTAATATACAGGAAATATATGTATGTGTATTCCTTCTTACCATAAATACTGACATTTTATTTATTTGGATTAATCAATGCATAGGAAGCCTACCAAGAATCGTTATAGCACTACACAGTAAAGACAAATCAACAACAAAAAGAAAATTTTTTTTTAATCAAATATCAGATGAAATACTTAGCTAAACAGCACAGAAAGAAATCAATTTCCAGTTAGTCAGAGGAGAATGAAAAAAATGAGAGGGTAACAAACAAAATCAAGAGGACAATGCAATGAGCAAGCAAAGTCAGGTTCTTTCAAATAAACTGTACTCCCCAAGTCATGGAAATGGATCTAATTGGAGATATACCATGACTTCAATATTTTTGAAGGTACTACACTTGTGAAACCAGGGAAAATAAACTAAATTGATTCAGTTTCCTTCTGAGTGTTTTCTTGAAAGCTTGGTTTTCTACTCCTCAGTATAAGCAAAGTATGCACTAAGTTAAAAGTAACCTTAAAACACCCATAAAAATAATCCACTGAAATCCAAAGGACCATAACAAAAATAAGTTTGTCTTAAAACTATTTATTCCCAAAAGTATTTATTTGCTGTTCAAATACAGCTGTGTTAATTTTAAAGGTTTCCTACAGTTTCTGCCTTTTTTTTTTTTGTCCACGCACAACAAAGAAATAAATGTATGGGTCATGTAGTGTTGTATAGCTAATATACTATTCATCCCTGTAGCAGCAGAAGAGGTCAGAGTGCCTCTGACCATCCATTCCACTTGACAACTAACTCACTCCCCTGCTCCACTTTGGAACACCTCAACCAGCTCCTTCAAAAAGTAATTTGTTCTAGAGGGTGTCAGCAGTGGATGCATGAGGTTAACAGAGCTGGGTATGTGAGCTTCGTACAAGATGGTTCAGTTGCTGAGAGTGCTAAAATACCTCTGTACAATTAAGGTGTGTATTTAAGTGATTTTCTAGACTGGATGCTTTCCTGAATCTGTACCTGAATCCAATATGGTTGAGGTTCTTTTTGGCTACCCTGAGATGTTTTATAAGTCAGCATTTACATATAAATTAGTTGTCTAGATATTTAGGCAATGGAAAGCACTGGACATTTGTAGAGCTCCATTCATCTGACATACTTAGACGTCTACTTTCAGAGGAGGGACAATCACTCCCCAGAAACATACTTGTGTTGTTTGTTGCCTGTAAAAGATGTCCAGACAATTAACTCTGAAAGAAGCACGCAAGGCTAATCCCAGCCTAACTAAAGACATAAAAGTTTCAATTTCCCTGTATCATCATCATTCCCAAAATATTTTAACAGCAATGAGCTGCCTCAGACTCAGCCTATACGACATGAATGCATTTTGCCCATTACATGTCTACAATCTTAGTATGAACTGGTGTGTATTTCTTTTGGGTATAAACCCATTAAAAGAAATGAAAGCAAAGAAGTGACTTAATACCAGCTGTGCACAAGGATGGTGGTAATGAGAGTTAAGGGAAGCTGTTGTTGACAGTTAGACAATCTACTACAGAGCTAAACTTGCACATGTCTTCTCTTGTGATTAATAACAAAGCAGAAGCAAAGAAAGAGTTCTGGAGTCTCCTAGCAAAAAAAAACCAAAACAAAACAGACAGATGTACTGAATCTTGAAGTCCAGTGTAAATGCATTTGGGTCATGAGAAGTATAAAGAAAAGAAAGAGAGAGAAGAAAGACCTGGAAGATCTATATCAGCAGGTTTATATTTTCTTGAGACTGTGGTAAACAACACTAGTGCCTGATTTTCCCTCTAACTCCCTTTCTTTTTACAGTATTTAGTCAGTGCAGTCTGTCATGTAAGTGTGCACACACATAAGTATACATTGAAATCACGTACCTTTTTATTCTACTCTGAATTCGCTTTTCTTCCTTTCACTTACAAACAGAATAAAGACAGAATATTATGCCAGCCTGGACAGTACTGTGACAGTATGCAATCTAGTACTTTTCAAATTCTACTGCCTGACTGCTTTTATACCATTTATAGTTTCATTTTCTCTGTGATGATGAGTTACAGGAGTTGGTTTTGACTCTCAAAAGTAAGTGCTTTATTAATGTAGGCTGTGATTCTTCTCACATCTTAGAAATTAAGTAATTTACTGTTCATTTCACTGCTATTTTTCATTAATTCGAAGTAGTACTTGGCAGGGTGAATTCTGAAAAGATTCTGAATTGGTGGAGCAGATGGTGATGGTTTCTCTTTTCTCCAAACCAGTGACTTTAAAGGTATTTAAAAGTGATGACTGGCTGACAGAGGCATGTCAAAACCTTTGTGCCCTGGAAACTTCTTATTAGAAATGCCCTGTCAAACTACAGTTGTCTATACACCCTCCCTCATGTAACCTTTTTTTTTTTTTGCATAAAACTTGTCTGGAATTTTTCAGTCCTTCAGGAGTGCCTCCAGAATATCAGGAGCTCTGATTAGGCTACAATGACTAATGTCTGAAAGTGCTATTAGGAAAATTACCAGAAGAAAAATAAATAAATTCCATTCACTACCCCAGATGGACTGTTCTTAAACTTGACTTACTATTGTTTAGATTTAACAGCAAATAATAAGTTGTCTTTTTTCTTTTTTTTTTTTAAAGATGCTTAGAAAGTATAACAAGCAACCTGTATATATCAAATATGCATGTAATTATATAGTATTTAAATATTCTAGCATGATCTTGATTGAATTCTAATTTGAGTACATATATTCCATTTGTCAAAAACTCTCCTGCAATCTGAGCTCCATGTTCTGATTGACCTATTAACATTTTTGCTCACAGCTTTGGAATTGTTACATCCTGGTTTCTACTGGCTTCTGCTACAGGGCTGAGGACCATGGAGGTTGTTACTGAAACTTCATATCTTCTGTAATTGAACAACCATTCCTCCTTTTTGTATCACTATAATATTTTGATGCCAGTTTTGAACAGTTTGCAAGCAAAGTCAGTTATGGAAATGAAAGATTCAGAAAACACTTTTCTTAAGATTCCGCTGTTAAATATACTGTCTTTTTTTTTTTAAACTGAGACAACTATTTAGAATGCAACTCTGTGTCAGAATGCTAGTAAGAGGCAGAAGTTCTCAGAAGATCCTGACTTGCTAGCCCTGTTCAGTCTGTCCTTTATTCCTTTGTCCTCTGCTGAGCGCAATACCACTGTGACTCTCAACTATTACACAGTAGTCTTCTGGTGGTTAAACCACTTAACTGAGTTATGCAATAATTCTGGTCTTAAAGTACCCACTCAGGGGTGGTGGAGTCAGGTTCTAGGTGCATCTCAGCCTACAGTATCAACCTGAGAAGATCCTCCATTCCACTGGTGTATATTCAATGCGTTTGTTCACACCTTTCCTTCTGAAGTTGGTCTGAAGGGCACAATTAGGGCATGCATACCTATAAATTCATATCCTCAGACTGAGAGGGCTGTGAAGTACCTGTTCTTCATTAAGAGCTCTAAACACTCAGTTTTGTTGTAGATCTGATATATAAATTCTCAAGAGAAAGCAGTTCATATGTATGTTTTCCCCTTGTTGCCCCTTTCCTATTGGTTGCCACTGACATCACAGAAATCAGCATACAGTCTCTCATGAATCTCTAAATAAATGTATAATTATCTTTGGCCACTCTTCATGCCAGAGCAGGACACCTTACCTAGCCTACTGACACTCAAGCATCCTTATTGAATGTCTGTCATAGTGACACTGCAGAGGATCAGCAGCTCTTCTTTTGGTACTTCTATCTCTTGTAGTGTCACAACTTCGAAATCTGGAAAGAATATCTCAGATAGGCTGACTGCCAGAAACTGAAACAGTTTCTGTAGGAACATGTAGGAACAGAAGTGATATCTCTGGTGGTGTAACACTCTTGATCAGCTTTTCTTCCATACAATTGTTTTGGTTGCACACATAAAAGAACAGTCTGGCATTCACAAATTTCTTTAGAGTCCCTCCGTTAAGATGAACAGCAGCATGTTATGTGGTGGAGACCAGGCTTTGCAATGCCAGGTGGGAGACCTGGTTTTGATTGCTTGCTTAGACGAGGAAGGCTTAGGGATGAAAGAGGAGTGAGGACAATAGCGAAATAGTTCTGAGCAAAATTCTTTGATGAGCTTCCCCATGTGTTCCAATAATCTTCTGAATTTTAATTAAAACTTGACCTAGCAGCAACCCTGAGTACTTCCCTGTTTAGGGGTTAATGGGAACATGAATCTCAGATACCAGGGCAGGAGCAGAACACCAGCCAAAAAAGTGCCAGCTGCCCCCTCAGAGTGAGCCGTGTGCTTTAGCGCTTCTGACCCACACCAAGGAACTGGCTTGCTTGCTGGTTTCTCATTTCTTCACTTATTCTCTCTTCTCTTAATGTAGCTAAATTTGGAATTCTTTGAAATGTCTTCTCTGCTTTTATTTTTCAGACAGGCAGGTAGTGCGGAAAGCTGCTGGCATGTTGAAGCTAAAAAAGGTCATTAGCAGCAGAGAAGTACAGAGGCTTTAGGGAGTATTTCTGTATCTCTTGCCCCATCCTATCTACATCTCATTGTTAATCTTGCTCTCTTTCAGCCTGGAAGAGCATACACTAGCTTACTGTAGCCTAATAGTTTTCCTTTCTAGTCCCCTCTCTTTCTCCTTTGTGCTTTCAGTAGATTCAGGGATCAAGGCCTAGATATTTCTTTTAGGTTGTTGAACTTTAGTGAATAAGAACAAAAATGAACAAAGCCAACATATTTTTCATAAGTGATAGCCAACAGAAAACTTCCTCTGGCTGAAAAGTTCAAAGACTCTGTTTTCAGAGAATCCTAGCTTTCCTATCACAGCTTTTTGGATAAATATTTTGTACTATTGGGACAGAAAAAAAGTAGCTGTGAGAGTCTGCAGCCAAATGCCTCATTTTAAGGATGATTTTGATTATCTTTTTGTGCAAATGAGTCTGGAATGGCTGTGGCTGGATAGAAGAAAAGAGTTAAGGAAAGATGAAAATGGAGAACAAGAGGAAGAGGGAAAGAATCAAAGAGAAAAGGAAACAGTAAAGGACTAACAGTAGGAAGGAAGGAGAGAGGGAAAGAAAGGAGAAAATATAAAACATGAAAAAGGGAGCATTTCATGTCTACTTTGGTTTATCTTCATGCAAAAAATAAATCTAGTTCCCTGTTTTTCCTGAACCACTTTTTCCAGCTTCTTTCTGAGGCAAGAAAAAACAGTTATTCATCTTTCCAGGTAAAAATTTACCTCTAGTTCATATCGAGACATTGAAAATATTTGTCTGATTAGTCTTTTAAAATTCTTTTTCTATGTGTTCTATAAGCAAGTCAACATTTATTTTGATTTTCTTTCTCTCACTGCCTAATGCTAGAGGTCTTAACATCCAGCAGATCTTTACTTGAGCAGACACTGGTAATTCAGGTCCTGAGTCAGCAAGTTCATAGGCTTAACTTAACATATATGCTCTGATTCACCTCATGCGGCAAAACCCTGAAGCTCCCTAGGTCATATGCTGCTGAATCAGAGCCATACATCTCCATAAGGCATACTAGAAGTTCAATTTTTTCACATCAATGTACATCATTTTGTATTTGTCAGCATAGAAATATACATGTTAAAAAAAAAAAAGTTACATAAAAATAAGAAGTTCACCGGCTTTGTATCAAGAATGCAAATGATCCTGGAGAGATTTGTTTAACAGAATATATATTCTAATCTTTCTCCTTTTGAAACCATATGGGAAAAGTGGGGTATACAAGACATTTCTGATGGTATAGTTCTGCCCATTTTTAAATCCATGGTAAAATCTATTCTGGATTCAAGAGGAGTTTTGGAAGCAACGCAAAGTATCTTTGAGAACATTACTTCAAAGGACAGATCTGCAAGGAATTTCAGTTAAATATCATAGCATCTATCCAAAAGACATACTTTTGTAGTAGAATTTGCAGCCCTGAGTTAGATGTCTGTTTCCTTACAAGTTGTACAGGAAAGCTGGTACCAACAAAAACACGCTGAGCAAGGAAGACTTCAAGAAATGCTGAAATTAAGCATATACCTTAATCCTTCTCTTTATTCTGTGACTTATTTTTGGATTAGAGGAGATGCTTTCTTCCACTTGGGATTCATGGTTGTAAAGCCCTGAGTTACAACGTTTTAATCCCTAATGAAAGGAGTTTCCTTTTCTAGCTTTTGGATAGTAAAGGGCCTGAGAAATGCACATCTAGTTTTCTTTGCTATGTGGAACGATGATCTCCCACTTCCCAGAAGATTGTTCGTTCTCCCCCAGCCAGAGTTTCCTGGATAATTAAGTAAGCACTGCAATAGACAGAAAGTGAGAAGTACTGAATAGTCAAACCCCCTCCCTTTGAGAAAGAAGAAGCTGGGTTCCAGTTCGTGAACCAGTGTATGTATTTAATACTAAGTAATCATTACAGCAGTGACTGGAATCCAGATCTCCCTTTTTCCCAGGTGACCGCCTTAAGTACCAGACTCTTTTTGTCTTCTCAGAAGCTTGTTCTTTCACTAGCTTAATGAATATTTAATCACTCTCTGTGAAGTGGAACATCACATCTTGCAAGGAGAGGCTGTGAGCAGCCAACCCCAGAAAATCTACTAGCCTGATGCTTAGAACATTTTGGTGAGAGATGCAGTTTCAAATCCCTAACAAAACAGAATTAATCGAATCAGAATTTTCTACTTTAAATGAAAACAAGTTCAGATTTAACTTAAAGCGTTTTCTACTTCCATGCAACAAATCCTGAAGGACTTGGTATCCCCCATTCATCTGCAGGGCCACAGAACTCTGTGAGGTATATCAGGAGTTAAACCTATTCCTATCATATTGTATATGATAAATGTATTGGATAAAATAACTTAAAATCTAAAGATTGCATAGGTATGTGTTACACATCTAGTGGTTCAGGATTTAGGCAATTATCAGATTGTCCAGAAGCAGATTTTAGACTCTTGGATAATTTTAATAATGCAACACTGACTGCTTGGGCACAGACTCAAGGAAGTATATCATCCTTTAATTCCTTTTTAGGAGTTGGGAAAATTAAGAACATTAATTAGGCAGTCACAGACTGCCTAAATTGGGTGCTTAGGCTTCCTAATTGATTAGTGGGGAGAGCTAGGCACCAAAGAGCAGTCCAGAGAGTTTACCTGCTGGGAGCAGACTCAGTTAAAGAGAGCTGTTATGACACATTAGCCACAGAATACAGCTATACCACTGCCTCCCTCTGAAGTTTGGGCATTGACATAAGGAGCTTAATCCAGTTGCCTATACATAGGAATCTAATCTATATGAGACAGTGCAGGGTAGCCCTCCAGTTACCTTTTAACTGATACTTCAGAGGAGCAAAGGTCTCACCTAGATTCCGGGTTATGTCCACAAGCTTCACAGACATATAAACCTGGGTTGTTTGAAATAGCACTAGGGGCTTATGCATGGACAACTGAATCAAACCTTGAGTAAAATATTCAACATCAGACTGTAACAGTGTAAGTTCAAGAGTCTGAATGTATGTGTATACCAGTAAGGTAGTTGTCTAAGTGAACGGAGATCTTGGGTATAGCCTTTACATGAGATGTAGGTGTTCCTTTGCATCCATGTCATATTCAAGAGCACCCATCTTGAATAAACTAGAGTATCTGAGATAGCACTTGGAGCCAACAAGTGAAGAATTGAGTCTAACCTTCAGCCAATATAGACAACAGAGTCCACAAAATTATTCAGGTGATCAAGTACAGCAGGAATCCAGTGTACTTAGCTGAGGATAACCTCTTGAAAGAACAGATTACATGTGACAGTGATGGCTACAATTAGTTACAATGGAGTAACAGCTCACAACAAAGATTGTTGTGAGAGGTGAGATGAGACAGAATGATAATGAGAGAGGAAGCAGACCTAAGGAACTATGTATAACTCAAGCTGGGTGGTTAGATTTCTTTACTGGAATGAAGGAAACTAAGAAAGCGAACTGGCCAATATTTTCAGGAAAATGTGTGTCTATTTTATTTTATACAATTATTGAGTACCACTCACAAAAAATACCAGTAGAAGAGTCTGGACTTTAAAGAATTCACAAAAAGCAACCCACTATGCTAGCATTTCCTTTCATTCCCACTAACCATTGACTAATGAGCATTACACAGTTGTCCAGCTCTAACAGGAGAGAACAGGAGGCCATTAATCTCTGTTGACCTGACAGAGTAATAAACAGGATATTCCTTGGGATGTAGTAAATGAGGTTCAAGTCATCTCAAACTGCAGCAGGTCCTTAACCCAAATCTTGAACAAGTATCCTATTGATAAGGCTTTTTCAGATAAAACAGCAGGATCATCTCCAATTGTGTTTTAACAGGCATATTTGACACTTGTAGGCCAATAAGGCCCCTTGTATAGAAGGTATGGCATCAGTGCGCTGTTGGCTTTGGAGCTGGAGTCTATCAACTTATGATCCTAAATCCTAGTTAGTTACCTAACTTCCCAATTAAGTTCAGAGAATGAAGAGGAGTTAGAAACTTAAATATTTTGTGAGCCTCCCAAGATGAACTGGCAGCTGAGCAGAAGGTTAGAGCATTAGTTTTGGGACTTGGGTCTCAGAAGTAAAATTCAACTCAACTAATTTTAGTTTTACAGCTTAAATGCCCATGACTAGGCCAGTCACTCAACATTTCCTTTATCATTGACAAAGGCAGCTTCAAGGGTGCAAGTCATCTTTCCGTAAAATCAACGTCTAAAGTAGGTCAGCAAGGGATTCCTTTTCCTAAATATAGTGTCTAGTGCCATTCCAGATACCAAAAGACATCATGCCTGGCCTCATATAATTTGGTAAGTCAAGTATATAGATTCTGTTTTGTACCTGCCAGTCCAACACACAATGTAGATATTTCGTTTACCTTACCACTTCTCCAGTGGCGCTTAACACCTCTGTAAGAAAAGTAACCAAGTTCTTTGAGTCTCCTCATCCAATGAACAGAATCACCTGTCACTATTTTGTCTGAGACTTCCACATTGCCGCTTGTGAAAGACATTTGAAAGTCTGGAACAGTGGCATTTTTAGCAGCACCACTTAGCATGACTGAGAAAGGACCATTCATACGAAAAATAAAGCCATCTATATTTCATCATAAACCATTTTACAGATAAACTTTTAAAATCTAGTTCTTCAGTTATTTTGAAATATAACTATCCTAGAAAACTCCTTTAAAAAGGAAACAAAATCATCTGTATACTCATTAAGTATTAATATTGAAATGTAAACCATAAAAACACATAGTTTTACCTTAAGCCAACAATGTTGTAATTTTTTCATCTTTGTGTTAAATATACAACATTGTTATGGATAAACAACCACTATAAATATTTTACCGCAAACTGATTATAAAATAATATCTTTTTAGGTATATTATGTTCTCATACCTTTCAAAATAGATAAAAATAAAAATATATACAAAACACAAAAGTGATACATTAAGGAACTTTAACAATAAATAGTTCAAAGTTAAGCTTTATATTTTGGACCTCTTTTATTTAGTACGAATGTACATTATATAATTAAACTAAAGTGAAAGATATCCCTTATTACTCCTTTCTTTGTTTTTAAAAGCATGGTGCTTATAAATACTGTGACGAATAGGAAAAAGTTCTGAAACTTCAGCTCCTTTTTAAAGTGTTTGTTTCTGAATATATTTTCATCAGTTTTATTGTTAAAACTCTTAATGTCCTTTCTATCCATACATATTATAAATATTTTTTACAATAGTCATTGTAATTTTTGTTTTCAACAGCAATCTGCTGGGGGTTTATAAATGCTCCTATAGCTTCCACCCTCTCCAATTTGTCTGTTGCTCAAGAGTCTGAAACTGTAGACTTCCCAGCTTCTAACAGGGCTGCTGAACTGGAAATCTCCAACAGAGGAAGCAAATTTTGCCTTTAAATTCTCTCCACTGAAGCTGTTTTGATATCATTCTTCTCCTAAACAACTTATTCAAGATCCTCTACTGCTTCTGGCTTCTGGAGCCATATGAATGTACGTGTGCATGTATTGGTGTATGCAAAGAGCATATGTGTTGTACAATATATTCCTGCCTGCATTTTTTATGGTCAGATAACTGTTGAAATCACATAAATATTTTACAGAAGGGAAAGGATTAATTCTTTCTATCTGTAACCTTCTAAAAATGAAGAGAAATAGGTATTTCGAATGAGTGATTCATCCATTCTGCATGAGACACTTGTTCAGAGGTGGAGGGAATTCCCATGAGATGCTTATGTCTTTACACTGCATCCAAAGAGACCTTGAACAACTAGTTCAGGTTCAATGCCTACTTTTTGAATGTCTAAAGCCAGCTGAAGGGAATCCTACCCTAAATAACTGTTCTGGTCCAAAGGAAGGTATCAGTATAACTTGTATCTACACGGATGGAATTGGTGGTATCCATGTAGTGTAATGCTCCAGAGAGCTATTCAGCTTAGCTATCACAGTCAAAAAAAGATATGATATGAAAGAAATCTCCATTCAGAAATGCCTCTGTCTGTATTCATGAGCAATATCAGAAGTCTAACTGTTAGCTTAGACTAGACAACTTGTCTCTTTTATGGTTAAAGGTAGTGAGATGAATGTACAGCTTGTTGCATTTTCTTTGGTCACAAGTTTCATTCTGTGCTGAGTGATCAATATAGAGCTGTCCCGTGGCACGACAGATGTGCATGTGAGATCAGTCAACACATGAATTCCATCAGATTCACACTTGGACCATTAATAACAATATGTACCTTGGGGTCTTCCAGCTTCAGATGCCTCAGTAATGGTGATAATCAATCACATCTATTCTGATGGTAAGAAATACTTACTAAATCATATACAAAGCACTGTGCAGAGTAGTGTCCAAACTAAGGGCCACAATGCAGCATAAAGAACTGTAAAAGACATAGACAAAAGGATACATGAATGACAGCAAATACAAATGCAATGTTTCCTCTATAAAGAAGTGAGAGGTGAAATAGGAAGAATGAGCTGAGGTAAATAGAGTAAGCTACATGGAAAGACAAGGTTGAGTGAAGGGACTGTAGGTCAGACAGGGTGAGGGGGATGTTTTCTTTATGTTGATTCTAGACAGTATTGCAGAAATTTTTACTTTGGAATCAGTGGGCATTCCAAGTCCATGTGATGGTTTTAAACTGTATACGGAGGAAAACTTCCGCTTGGTGGTGTTGTTTATTGCCCGTTACAAATTGTGTGGAGACCACCAACCTCATTTCACTTCAGATTATGGAATCACCTAAAATTGAGGTCCTCAAGGTGAAAAGCCAGAGTTTTTATCCACTGAGCTAAAGAAGTCATTTCTTCTTTTCTATTAAGCAACTGTGAAAGGAAAGATTGTGCGATAACTAGAAGTACACTGTAAATATCAGGGTTACCAAAAGTCACAGAGAAACATTTCAAATAATCTGAAGTGATGATAGGAAGAGTAATACAGTGAATTTGTATTGATGCATCAATCATTAACCCTGCACCTTCACTTTCATCTGCATTAAAGAAGCAGCTAACTGTGGATTTGTGATGTTTTGTATTTACTCTGTCAAAACTGCTTGGCAGGTTTACTGCCTATGGGTATCCATGTGCATATGTGTGTCCATATATCTGTTTAAGCATGTATGTTGAGAAACTTATTTCATACTTCAAGCTCCTTGCGTTACAAAAGAGTGCACTTATATCATTCAAATATTTTAAACATGCACTATTAAAGATCACTTAGAGTTTCTCCATCATGTGAATCTGGATTCCGCCGCTTTAGCAGCTGCTAAGGACAACATTACTTTGGGCAGCCCTTCTGAAACCTGTAAGACTCTCAGAGAATGACTTAAACATGCAGAATCTGACCCAGACTGATATTTCCTGAGATCACTGTGAGCTACTATTTGTCTAGTCTTATGCAGAGACTGTTGTCACTCCCACCTCTCTTATATGCTATGGCTTGTCCTGTCCTTTATAGATGAGCCTTTGTAAAGCTAGAGATCATTGGAATGCCTGACTCCATTATCCGTGTAAATCAGCAACTACTCACATCATTTTTCAGTGGCAATGATTTGAAATCCTGTACTGGGCAGGTGATTTGAACTGGAAAACTGGGAAAGGCTATTTAATACTGAAATAAGTAATCAGGAAACAAGTAACTGTGAGTGGTTAGGATGGCTAAGAAAAACTAAACAGAAAACAAATAACTGAAAAAGCAAGGATAAAATTAAACAGTAATGATGATTTATAGTAAGATACTCTGAGACATGACAGAAGTCTCAGTACACCAAAAGGAAAATCTTGTTTGCTCAAATTATTTGTTTCTTCTGTCTAATGAATGTAATTCTAATATACAAGTGATAACACTGGCATTTCTTTGAAATGTTGATTCAGTTTAATTATGAAAATCACCAAGGTATTTTCTGGCTGCTGCATCACTCCCTGTACTAAGATTAATCACATCAACATCATTCATTTAATCTTCAAAGAGGAAGCAGTTGTCCACAAAAGCCTTCAAATAGCTTCATTAGTGCAATTTTTCAGACTCAAACACTTAGCTGGCAGCATTTGATTGAGAGTAAGGAAGGTCATTATATTCATCTGTTTCCTAATCCAATTTATTTTTTTAATGTTTCTACATTTTTTTGCAGATAAGTATAAGTTCCACATTCTTGTCTTTTGTTTTGGACAACCAAATCATATGCAGCAGCTCAAATACAGACAGAATAGTTGGTGGCTATCGTGATTTACTCAGTTTGTGATGAATTTGAACCAGAATACGCTCCCCTCCTGAGCCCAGTACTGATTTAACACAGAGATTTTTTTTGTCACCAGTCACGAGCACAAAAGACCTTAAGATGTGTTTACTTAAACACACAAACAGGGTTAAATAGGTAAGACACAGTGCAATGTGCCTATGTTTTCTATGCCTGACTGAGACCTATTAACAATGTTTTAGAGAATAAAAATAAGTCCAACCTCTCCCCATTATTAATATTTAATTACATGCTAAGAGCATCATCTTCTCCAGTCTCCCATGAACACTGAAAAGACCTTCCCTTGCTTCATATTACTTTAAAATCTTCTCTAGAACAACCCTGTGCATTTTCAAAAAATCATGATACCTAATGTCCAATTAGCTGATAGTGTCAACAGTCTTTGAGTAGTTAATTAAAAAAAAAAAAAATACAACATTGCAAACCTACATATTCACACCAAGCATGACAGCTGACTACCAAAATCAGGAAGACAGCCTGGTCACACAGATAGCACTAAAATAACCACTGATCAAAATGTGCTTAGTTCTATCACTGGAAACCAAAGCTGCCAGGTTTAATTTTGAAGCCTTAAAAACCAAAGACTTCATTAAAGTTTCTGATAACGTATTTTCCTGCAGATGTCAGTGGATTGTGCAAAAATCAGTCAATCAGAAAAGGAGAAGCTTTAAGATGTCAGGCAGCAAATGTATTTTTTCTTAAAAAGTATGAACGATTTAAATGAATTACAATTTTCCTTCTATTTAATTTTAGGTGAAGAGAAAAATCAATTTTATATTCAGCAAAGAAACTTGGGCCAAAATTTACAAAATTTACAAATATGGATCCTAAGTCTCTGGTGAATTGTTGTGATTGCAAACATGCCAATCATTCAGAGGCTCCTGAAAAGGATGGAAAGAGCTGTTTGAACCACAAAGGTGTTTGTTTTATCAGCTATTGGATTTAGTTTAGGGAGAGGAGTGTGGGATAGTTCCATAGCTACAAAGCTTACATGCTTCAGTTGTCACTGTCTCTCGCGTAACTATTTTCATTCCTTTCCCTGCCATATAAGCAGTGCTCATGCTCCATCCTTGGTTCATAGTGCTATCTAAAAATCAATTGCTGTATGAAAGAACAGCATAAAACATAGACTTCTTGTGGTCCTCAATCTGACTACTCTAACCATATATAGGTGAGGCTTTTATGACCAAGGGTCCCCTGCACGAGTAAGCATTTTCTTTGTGCTTGTACCTAACCAAAAAAATAAAAAAATAAAAAATTAAAATCAATATTCTCAAAAGCAATTGTATTAGCTAATACTCCATTTGCACCTTTTTTGCAGGTATGACTTCCCCAACATGTAGGATGAAAAACGTAGGCTGGTGCAATATTTATTCATGGCAGAGAAAATTAAGGCATATCGCAAGATCAGTTTATTTGCAAGTCCTTGAGACGATCTATGAAATCCAGTGGACTGCCTTTCTCCTTGTGACCTCCTGTTGGGAGACTCCTCACTGCTGACAAGAGATTGAACAATAGTCGTGGAAATCATTTTGTTTAGGGCAGAGGTCAGGGTGCGATAATGGATCAACATCGCAGGAAAGTTACAGCAGCTGGAATACTTACCCATAGCTGAAGTGACACAGGAGACTCAATAGTTTGTCTCCACTGAAATTTATAAGGCTTTTGTCACCTGGATGTTTTAAGCTGTGTTGATATCCCATCCTTGATGTTAGACTCCATATATGCTTATTGCTATTCCAATATATCAGAACTTTCCTTCCAGGAGATGAAGACTTCTGTGGAGGGTTTTTCTTAAGAAAAACAGCAAGTTTGAAGTTGGAGTGTCTGTGCTTTTTAAAACCTTTCCATGAATTGCTTTCAGATATTGTCACTGGATCTTGGCAGTATGAGGCCACATCATTTCAAGCTGTGAACAACAGAGGGAGTGACCAGGCTCATCCTGCAATTTGCCCCACTTCACTGGAATACTTAGAAACTGTTAAGCAAAGTAAGCTATTTCTGCTTCTACCTTCTCTCTGCAGGACACAGAGGGGGGAAAACAACTACTCTACTGTGCACTTTGGAACAGAAGTCTTTTAAAAAAGAACAACTGTGTCTCCCTGGAATCATTTCATCCAGAGTCATCCATCCTCATAGTTCAGTACTAAAATTGATATGTTTCTAATAACTTAGACAAAGAGCTGTACTCCTTGGGTGACTTTTACGCTCTATCCTTCATTCCTCCTTTTTATTCAGATAGTGTTATCCTTGGGAGTCTCAAAGCTTCTTGGTCTCAATCAGGCCTTAATAGAAGGAAAATTCTTGAAACAGGTCTTGCTCTGACAGATGTGGCTATTATACGCTACTGTTCTTTACTGTTCTCCTCAAATCTCAGTTTCCCTAATTACACACTAGTTGTCTGAAATCTATCAATTATAGAATGAGTCTAACCAAGATATATGCAGCAAGTACTGCTGCAAAGTTATTAGGCTAAGTTATGAAAATAAAGCTAATCACGGGGAAAGCATTTTCAGTTATTCTCCCTCACACCATCCTATTAACAAAGCATTCACTTATGTTGGCTGCTTCTAATTTAAAGAATATATGAACTTTTGTTATTAAAGCAGGAATAAATTCTTGAGTAAGTGATGATGTACAGTGCAAATGAAGAATCATATAAGGATATACTTACATCAGAAAAGTAAGAAAGAAAGTATCTGTAACCCATAAGGGCAATAATGAATACAAATATATTTAGATCATCGCTGAAAAGAAATTGGGATTCACACCTCCAAGGGTCGTGCTCTGCCTTTTTTTGTATTAACAATACACAAGTTTTCAATCAAAATTGGTACCAAGTGAAAAACCTTCTTCACAGAGCATGAAGAAGTAGAGATTCACCTTTCTGACCACCTTCTTTCCTGTCTTCTATATATCCTCATAAAATATTTACTCTGCTTCTGAATGACCACTCTGATTATCCTTAGACTCCTTTTCAGATTCCCTGATGATGTCATGGAAATGTTAAACCCATTATGCTAAGCTAGGACTTCCATCTACTGTGACCTCTTGGCACTAGCTTCTAAGGACAGCATGATACTTTTGCATAAAAG
The DNA here is from genome assembly GCA_013396935.1 of Baryphthengus martii. Lineage (NCBI taxonomy): Eukaryota > Metazoa > Chordata > Aves > Coraciiformes > Momotidae > Baryphthengus > Baryphthengus martii. The sequence continues at coordinate 11,687 of VWZK01019068.1, read as the reverse complement.
TTAGTCTTCCTTCGGGTCGTCAATAGATGGACTGATAATACATCAACACTTCGATCAACACCAATAAAATTTAAGCAAGGCCACCTAAAAAGTCCAAATCCATTTTGTGTTTACAATAAAGTGATTAAAACGTCTATTTAAAGGTACAATTATTTTCTATTGGAAAATAAGCATTTATATTATTTCATGGGTCCACCCCATAGGTAATACATGGCATTCCTTTTCATTAAGCTGTTAGGCAAGTGATTAGTGACTAGCACCCTGCTCTAATTATCTTTAATGTAGTGTTTCAAATTGATCATGCATAATGCAATTAGAAATCATAATTAAATTAATTTATATTGATTTAAGCCTTTATAAGTTGTTAATAACTATAGCCCATTACATTAATTCCTACAAGGCAACGTTAATATTTTCAATATGCTGAAATACTTCACTTTTTCCCACCCCCCCCCACCCCCGACTTTCCTGCGTCGGGCACATCGTTAAGGGGTTCACAGGGGATGGGTGCCAGGGGGATGCTGTTTGGCCAGTGCTTCCGGAGCCGGCGGGCTCCCGCTCGCCAGACGTGGCCTTTCGTGGTCCCGCCGCGAGTGGGTGCCGGGAGAACGAGCCGGTAACTGGCTTTAATGCGGCAATAATGACCCGGGCTGGCGGCGGCCGTTTGTATTTCCATGGAGACGGAAAGATCCCGGCAGCCGCCCCCGGGGAAAACTCGGGGGGGAAGCCCGGCCAGGAAGGCTCAGGTAGACCCGGCGGGTTGAGGGAGCGCCTCGGCTCCCTTGGGTTTGGGTTGGTGGCCGAAGCCTCTCGCCCGACAGAAGGCTTCCAAATCTCTCCCCTGCTGACACTGAGTTTATTCCTTCCCAGCCCCCCTGCCCTCACCTCCCGGCTCCTCTCAACCAAAAAGCTCTCGTGAAAGTTATTTCTCCTCACTCCGATTAAACTTGTGCAGCGTTGATCCCTTTTCGAAAGAATTAGGCATTAACATAGAGGTAGCAAATCCCCCAGCGCAGGATGTCTCGGACTAGACAGCGCTCTCAAACGGGTGCACTTCCATCCCACCCTTTCCTGACACTTTTCAGTCAGAAACGGATGGTCCAGGGTCAAAATAAGTTTTCCATCTAGAAAGGTGCTCGGTTATAATAAAATCTTACAGCGGGGGACTAACAAATCGTTTAATAAAACAATTTATGCTTATATAATATTTCTTTTAAAATAAAATCGGGGTTTGCAAATCAGGATTTGATTTGAGAGGCATGAATTCTATTATATGTACAATTTAATCACGGGGTATTTAAAATAGACATTTCCATCTAAAATCCAATCAGAAATCAACACAGTACCTCGAGGCATTAAGATGATCATCTCCATTTTGCATTTGTAAACTGGTAGAAATAAATGTGGCTTGTGGATACCAAGAGGTCAAGTACGGCTGCTCAAATATTTTTCTTACAAAATGACGGATTTATTAGACAAATAAGTAGCCCGGCTGATGCAAAACCCCCAGTGATTGAATTTTGACGTTGAGTCAACAACAACTCGAACTACATCAGTGCTCCAAGATTTAGTTATGATGGTAGAGATTACTGAACAAATAGGAGGCAGAAATGAATACAGATTTCCTAGGATCTGCCCCTGGCACCCTCTTCTTGACATTCCCCTCCATATGCTATCCCTATTCACAGTGTATTCTAATTAAAGGACTGGGCTATGTCTTCTAATTTTACAAGAACTTTTAAATAATTAGTCTGGTGTCTGTTAAAAAAGGAAAGCTTCAGACATAAGGGGATTTCAGTGCCTTTAGGATCTCTCCGGGGCTTTGCAGTTATCACAGTCCCTTCCGTGAGGAAGGGCGGAAAACGCTGGTTGCAGAAAGACACGAATTCTGATCAAACTGCCATATACAAGCAAACACAGGCGTTCTCGGCTCATTTCCAGCCCATTCAAAAAGGGTGATTTGTTTTGGTTTGTTTGGTTTTTTGGGATTGGTCTTGTTTTGTTTTGTTTGAGATTTTGGTGCGAGATTAAATTATTAAATTTTTTTCTCCTCCCAGTGGAAGAGATACTGAGAGTCCAGCAATCCTGGGAAAATCTATCCACAGATCCCAATTGCCTGTGAAACACTGTAGGGCTGCAGCCTGCACAGCCTCGACAGAGGAATTATTTCAGGCTGAACCTGCCCCCTCCTTCGTTCTTCCCTCCCTCTCGCCTTCAACCCCCCCACCCCTCTACAGGTGTATGTATCTAAAGAGTTCCCCGGCCTGAGCGCTGTTTGCCGGCGGGGAGCGAGGCTTGCGCTGGAAAAGCCTACGTGAGCTGTTGGAAAGCGGTGTTATTCTTGCTTCATTTCTTCAGCGCTTTGGAGCGTTACTTTTACTTGCTAATCACGGAGGGGCGCTTAAATAATTGAGAGTACGTTTAAGCATAAAGCAGTCAGTTTCTAGTCTTTTCAGGGGGAAAGGGACTAATCTGCACCTGCTGTGAGAGCCTTTTTTTTTTTTATTTATTCTGTATATTACTTCCACTCCAAGCTGGACCTGATGGCTCCAATTACAGTTGAGCCTTGTGGAATCCATACCCTCCCTTTCTCAGCCCCTTTCTCTGCTCCCCTCATCTCCTCACGTATAAACTTTTTCAATGACAGAGAAGAGGGAGCGAGAGTATCTTACCAAACACTATTTAGCTGGGATTTTTTTTTTTTTTCAAGAAAAGCTCTTCCGAATTCCCAACTCCCCAAATCTGCCTTCTTTCTATCGCTTCCCCTGTATCACACGCATATTCATAGAAAAGAGAGGCATATACTGTCTGCCACCGTTATATGGATTATTTTTTAATAGAGGATAAGTCGAAAGCAGGATTTTAACACAGGTTTTCTCCTATGTAGCATTTGGGAAGTAACGGTTTAATAAGCCTTTCTCCTACTACCTATTTTCACCGCCGAGTTTTTGCATTGGGTAGAGGCTTCTCAGGGTATTGCCAAAGTTAATTCCAGATTTATATTTCTGTAACCTACTTAGGATGCAAAAAGAGAAAAAAAAATCCTGTCAAATTAAAGTGAGTCCTCCTGTCTTGCCTGCTCCCAGCAAATAACTTGCAGCACCTAATAAATCCAGATGGAGTTCCTCATATAGCCCGGTGCAGAAATAATTATTGTCCTGGCTTGTTTCATGTCAGAGGCCTCTTCGGCTCATCTGTCATGAAACCAATTTCACTTTATTTACATCCATTTGCTAGTTTAATTACTGTGCTGATGAATAGCCTGAAGGAATTAAGTTACGAGTCTTTGGAAACCTAAAACGACAGATATATGGGTTACCTTTTAAACAGAGAAAGAAAATGATGGGTGATGTGTGCACCAAAATTTAAAGGTAATAAGAACCCTTCCCTAGCTAGGTAGAAATGCAGAATCAACTAACACTCAGTCCGTGCATTTACCTCTGTCATGATGTAAACTATCGCTTAGAAAGGCTTTCATATTTTTTGCAGGTTAAATGCAATCTGTATTAAAGCAAAGGTTCTGGAGGACGAGTGCCAGCTTTAGATCTAAGCACAGACGCACTCATTATTTTTCCAGCCACAGAAAGGGGAAAAAAAGGTCAGAATATAAGTCTATCTTCAAGACTGACTTCAACATAACCTATGCAGTGTACCATACATAGCAGAAATTGTCTCAAACGCTTCTTCCCACTAACTTGCTTCTCTCTGATGCACAGCACCAATAGAGGGAATTTCAAGCAGCTGAGCTGGGGGATTTTGTGCGTTTTATGTAAACCCATAAAAAAAAAAAAAACCACAGAATTTATCCTTGTCTTCCTTTTCCCTGGTCCCACGTCCTTTCCCTTTCTCCGCGCGTTTTTCAACCATTTCCAGTACATACGTGTGTGCTGCTTGGCCTGGAGATTGGGGTGGGAGGGAGAGCTGCGTGATGCACCCACATAGTCTCCACGAGGGGACCCTGCAACAGGGTCCTCCCTCTCCCCCCCCCCAATAACTTTCCTGAACCTCTGTGCTACTTTATAATAAATTAAAATTTCAGAACTTTATGCAGCGTGTGCCTGACAGAAAGATCAATCTCTTTAATGTTCCCCCCCCCATTCATCATTAAAGAAAAGGAAAATAAATAAATAAATAAATAAATAAATAAATAATAAGATATTTTTAAAAAATAAATAAAAATTAGTCTGGGAATGTTGATCTCCCGGGCTGTGTTGTGACATCAACGGACCGGCTAACGGGATCCAGGAGGAGCCCGTATGAACAAGTTCATTCTAATTCTGAAGGAAAAAAAAAAAAAAAGTCCCCCAGAGGACTTCATCTTCCAAGCAAAAAGCAGAAACCAGACCAAAGAACCCGTGCATCTTCTCGGGCTCTAAGCCTTGACATTAGGTACATCAGGATATCTTTATTTGCCTGAACTGCAGAAGTTTTAGGTGGGCTCCCCGGTCCCGTTTTGAGGGCTGCATGAAAAATTTAAGTACCCAAGGGTTTTTACACCGTTCTCCTGAACGGACTACTTCTTTCCCTGCTGTCGGTAATTTCGTGGATCCAGTACTTTTGTGGATCTTCACGGGTTTAGTCACCGTGAGACAAACCTCCCATGAAGAAATAAAGTGCTGCAGTAGGTAATAGGGCACATGTAAAAGTGGTAAGGACAGTCAGAGGTCTGGCTGCGTGTCGGGGAGGTGATCCTTGGCTCGCTAGAAAAAGCCTTCCCCTCAGATGCACTCTCTTAAAGGAGGAGGTTGAAGGAGCGGATGGAGATCCCCTTTGTCACAGAAGTTGAGAAGCACTTTAAAACCAAACCCTTTGCCGGGGGAAATGTGACACATTTCCCTCCTCCTCCCTCAAATCTCGCTACCGGCTGACCTGAGCTGGTTACACCAAGGTATGAAAGAGTGCAGCAAAACAGAATTACAGCTGTGTTCGAGATACTCCGGGTCTTTCTATCTGAGAGAAATGAAAGGAGAAAGTATACAGCAANCCCTCCTGCTGCGCGCATCCCGCCGCTCCTCCTGCGCGCAGCTCCCTGCTCCGCCTGCGAGCCAGGACGCCCACCGCTCCACCTGCGCGTAGCTCCCCGCTCCACCTGCGCGCAGCTCCCCGCTCCGCCTGTGCGCAAGTCCGCCAGTCCGCGCCGCAGCATCCCCGCCGTGATAAGAGTTCAAAAAGCAGGAGCGCACAGACACAGAAAGTCCTGCGCCACTTTCCTGCGACATCAACATCACTCCTAGTCCTTAAATTAGGGATTTCTCTAACTGTTCTTTTTGACTGATTTTTTTTTTCCGTCTAGGAAAAAAAAAAAAGGGTTGCTATATGTAAAAAACGTTTACTACAAAGAACAGAAAAAATGACTTGTGAGGAAACCAGACGCATTTAAAATGTAGTGCCAGTTTGCAGGACAGGAAAGACAGATTTGTGCAAATAATCCAAACTCACATCTATAGCACCGGGTAGAGGGGAAGAAAGGAGGCTACTCCCAGCTATGTTGTTTGGAAGTGGGAATTAGTACACAATACAGTGGCTGAGAATGCAACAAAACCTAAGGTTTATTTAATCCATTTCAAGGGTTCTGACAGAACCATAAATCACTCACTGCACTTTGCCTTTTAGTCTCCTGTAGACAACTGCCCTAGCTCTTTTGAACTTTGTTCTGGCTGTTTTGTTGGGAAATAAGTGCTAACGCTAGATTAAACGTTCCAGGTAGCTTCATCTTCTGATTTCAGGAAAATAGTGTTAATAAGGAGCTTTGATGTTGTTTTACTTTCAGACTGTATGCCTTAAGGCAGAAAAACGCATAAAGGTAGCTGGGAAAGTAAATTGCCAGAAGCGAAGAGCACCCTCCCTTTCAAAATCCTGTAAGTACTCCTCTCTCCTACATCAAACCGATCCTATGCAGAGCAGCACGACTCGGTTTGAGATTTCCTGGCTTTTCCAAACATCTCTCATCTCATTGCACACACGACGATATGCTCTCCTGCGTTTTACATGTGTGCGCTATGGTACTATCAGCTGATGGTGAAACCGAAGATTATAGGGGGAAATACGAAAAGCTCGTAGCAATAGCTGCTTTTTATCATTGTTATTTTCTTTTCCCCTAATAAGAGCATAAAATCCCGCGAGAAAAAGAATCCTAAGGGTTTGCAGTGAGGAGCAAAGCCGATGCAGTGCTAATGCAGCCCACGATAAAAGTTTCGCACACTGTACATCTGGGGGGGTTCCACCTATTCTGCCAGTAGCCTCCTCTGTTCTTTCGGGAGCCCAGCACAGCACCATCGCACATTTCTCGCACACAATCAATACATTTTGCGTAATACGAGTCTCTCTCGCACGCTCTCCTCTTGCGCTCCCTCTCTTTTTTTTTTTTTTGTTTGCCTCTCGTAGGTGGACTGGGCTTTTCTACAACAGGCTTTTCTTTTAAGAAATTAGCGACGACGATAGAAAATGTCAAAAGGCTGACGTGCGCGGTAGCTGCTACTAGTCACTGCTTCCTCAGGTCAGGAATTTCGCCGGAGCCCACCAGAGCATCCTTTCAAGCATGAGGTTTGGTTTCAGACAGACATAGCTTGTCTCTCTCCAGTCTCTCCTCCTTCACCCCCCAACCCCCTTTTCTATTCCTCTTACAGCAGTGCTTTAATAAAGTCACATAAGTGATTGAAATTAACATAAATCATTATTAGTTATTAGGATTTGCTGTAAATTACTCTGTGAATATAACACCAAACCCCATCTGCCACTCCTGCTCTAGCAGCAATAGATTGCAGATAAAATAAATGTCCTTACCCCATTAGAATGTTCCTGTCTCTGTAGCCAAAAGCCAAACAAAAGCAATAAATACAGAGCTTTTTTCTCTCCACTATTCAGCTGTGACTGTTTTCATCAGCTCTTCCTCTAGAAAAGCTCGATAGCTGCCTGAAAATATTGCATTTTATATCACCAAAGGGCGATTAATATTGCATTAACTGTATTTAACATTTTTTAAGCGCGAGTAATCTGAAATGAGTAAGTTTCTGTTACTAAATACAGGGGATGTCAGAGCTGGTGAAAACAGCTTAAAATATCTGTATAAACAGATTATTTGTTTCATACTTTGTATTTTTATAATGTTATGGTATAGTGTGCTCTGTTTGAAGTAGAAGAAGCCATGCTAATGGTCTGTTTAAAGTATTCTGACACTGTCTGGAGACATCCAAGTCTCTGCCTTCATTAAATGTTTATTGTCAACACTTCAGTGAAAAAAAAGTCTTGTGTAAGTGAATTTCCACTGCTGGATGCTGTCAACACTTTGTTTTATTCTGATCCGCGTGTACAAAAGTTTGTATACATTACGCTGAAGTGAAGAGAGGCAGAGATTTAGTGAGCTATAATTAGCTACCAAGCAAACTTTCGTTAGTAATTCGGTTTACATAATGACCATAATCAAGGGCTATGTTATGTATATAGGTGCCTTATCTTCTTTTCATGCACCCTGTAAAAAAAGATGTGTTTATGTTGACATGCTATCTTCTTGTCAAGGAGCATTTTCTTTTAGTAAAATAATAATAATTATTAAAAAAAAACCAACAAACCAAAAACAAACAAACAAACAAAAACAAACAAACAAAAAAAAAAACCAACCAACCAAACACCAACTCAGACCCACAGCTTTTGCATGTTTTAGCTCTGCCTTACACTTTTATCCGGGCGAGAGATACACCCGCGTCTGACTACCTCTCCGCACTCCGGTGCGCCTGCGGCTCCTGCTGCCGAGCCCGGGCCGGGGACCGTTTTATCTCCGCACCAGGACCCCCTTCCTGCTGCATCCTCTGCAAGTAGGAGGCGTCCCTACTGAAGAAGGCAGTTTTGAGATTTTTAGGACTCGCTTCAGAGAATCAAGACAAAGTTACAGTTTGCCTTCAACGTATCAGCTCAGTATGTTCTTTTACAATTATTTATTTAATCTTCATATAGAGCCTTTTAAATACTTCAGTCCTTAGAGTGATTAACGTGTTATGACATCATATATATATATATATTTAACTATTTTTCTCCGCCCTCTCTTCCCGATATGAGTTTGTTTTGGTTTTGTTTTTTTGATAAAGAGTTGTTTAACAACTTTTCCCCCGGAGTTAGAGATGCTTTGGCATAATTAGGTGAGCAGGCCGAAGGAGTTAAAATGCAGTTCAAAGGAGGACTCCTGTTTTCCCAGAGGGGCTGTGACTCCGTGGAAATGAGAGACCAATTTGGGAAGCAGATTTTGCATGCACAGCTGTCCCTTGACGATCAGCCACGGAAAGCTTCCGGGCAGGGTTCGGCTGGTGACATGCCCGTAAATCCGCACCGTCGCAGCACACCGGGATCCCCGGGCCCGTCTGTCCGCGGAAGTACCGCGCTGAGTCCGCCCTAAACTTGCATCTTAAACCAACCACCCCACGAGGAAGGGGGAGCATCCCGCAGCCCTCTCCGCGCTCGGTAGAGCAGCCTCCGAGCAGGAGGTACCGTGGGGGCCCTGCACCGACTGCTGTTGTTATCCGCGGAGGCAAAGGCGGAAAGTGCGCGCCTCTGCCCGCCGGGCCCTGCCTGGCCCCAACCGCTAACTATCCGCCCGGCTGCGTAGCTGGGGTCCTCCGGTGCGGGAGTCACTTTCTGCGCTGCTTCTTTGAAGATTTATATGTGACATCTTATTTCAAATTAACTTTTGAGCCCTCGATTTCAGTCATCCGTCCATGCAGTCACCCACCCACCGCCTGCCTACATGTCTTGTTATGGTGCAAAGGGACTTGTTTGCAGTTTTACCACCTCGGTCCCATATCTGGGACCTATATATTCAGCTGACCTATATATTCATCCACTGTTTTCCTCCCAAACTGATCCTCCTCCAGGTGCGAAGGGGCTGCAACGGAGGGGAAAGAAAGAAAATGCTTTCCAAAAGCGGAAGGGGAAGCGGGAAGGAAGGGAGGGGGTGTGGAGGGTGTTCGTGCAGCACGCCTCCCATCAAGCTGTCTTGACAACAATTACTAAAGTTTTTAATTAGCCTCTTGTTATAATTCATTTTATTAATTTTCTAAATCTCAGCCCATGAATTATTAACGGCAGCTCCGTAATTGTGTTTGCAGGGGCGGACGTGTCGGCAGCGGTCCCGCCGCGCCGCGGCTCTCCCCG
>VWZK01019066.1:329-41961 GCA_013396935.1 Baryphthengus martii | reverse complement strand
GTGAAAACAAGGCAGTTCCTCTTCCTGAATTCCATTTGAAAGAATAAGAAAATAAAAGCAAGTAGAAAAAGAAGTATTATTCTATGACAATCTGTTTATTTTACAGAGGAGACAACAGTTTCACCATAACTTAAACTAAGGTACACTCCACCTACAAAAATAGTAAAACCATTGTAAACCTAAATGCAAACCCAGCATGTTTCCTGATCTCCTTCAAATTAGAAGCTGTACCCAAAAAGAAGAATTCAGAGCTTAAATGCCCAAATTAAATTGTATGTTTACATAAATATGTTGTAATTTTAATGAATAATTCAAGCCATATGAAGAGCATGAAAAGGAGGGGAAATGCAGAATAGCTGGGGAAAAAAAAAAAAAAAAAAAAAGTAATAAAAGCCAAGGAATGAGCCAATGTCAAGTGGCCTCCATGCTCTGCTGCAGAATGATTTACCCTGTCCACTTGATGTTTTGGAAGCCAAGAAAAAGAAATAATGTTAAGAAGACAAAAGCTGTCAGTACAGAAAACATCATGAAGTTAAGATGAGGTCCTGGAATGAGTAAAAAAATAAAATGTTAAGAATAATAAAGCCTATGATCTTATTTTAGTGAAGGTTTCTTGATTTTTTCCCCCTATTAAGGTATACTTGAAAGAAGGAAATAAAAACATTGCCATAGCATGTTAATCTTATGAGGTTTTAAGTTCATTGAAACAGAAAGGTGAAGCCGTTTGCCTTGCAAACAAAACAGACATCAAAGAAAACAATTCATAGATGACCTATACCATAGATTAGAGATGCTCTACAAGGGATATTTTGAATTTGTAATAGTCAAAGAGACTGTATGTGTATACTGCGGAATCTGAATAAATCTCACTTTACATGTCAGACAAAAAGGGTAAATCCTGAATGCATAACTGAAGAACAGTTTCCATAGAGCTGATGATCTACAAAGGAAATAAATAAGGTAATTTTGTTTTTTAGGGCTGTATTCCCATCAACTTTTTCTGTATTTGTCTATGTGCTTCTTCATATAGATGTGAAGCTGATGGTAAAACTACGGAATCTACACATATGTGAGAAACTAATAGTAAAACTGTGGACTTGGGTCCAAGGAAGAAGGAGGTGAAGATCTTGACTGGAGAAAGGAATCAGAGAGCAAAGAGCTGCATGAAGACTAATGTCAGGTGATGCCCAGGGCTCTTGGCTGGTGACACCCAAGATGGGTAACTGTGAGCACTTCCACAGCAAAAAGTTACACAAGCTTCTGCCTGATCTTCCTGGAGTCGAGGTGATGTCTCTGCAGGGAAGGAAAGTCAGGATCTAGTAAATGTAATAGTGTGAGGAAGAGAGAGGGTGAGTTAGTGTGTGATTTAACAAAGCAGGGTAAAAGCTCTAATCTTATTGGTTCTTAATTAAACTCTGATATTCAGACCCCCTGCAGGTTTTAATTTACTCTATCTTGCCTGTGACAGTAACATAAATTACATTCTCAGTATAGTGTCATTCCTGAAACTAACATCTCATTCTCAGAATATTTAGAAATAAACCAAAAATATATTAAAAAAAATTCTCCAGGAAATATCAACTATTAGTATAACTGGATGCTCAGGCCACATGTTTTGGTGATTTATCATGACAACTAACAAGTTTCACAGTTGTTTCCAGTTTCTAATATTTTATAAAATTTTCTATTACAATAATCAGAATAAAGAAGAAAAATAAAAGAAGAAATAGATGATCTACTGATCTTAGGCAGAGCACTAGGAGATGTGGTTTATTTTTCTTATAGTTTTTTCTTTTAGTAATGAAATGTTGGTATGAAATACCTACTAGGAGATATTTCTGCTTGTTACCCTTTACCTGTCAATAATGTTTTATAACAGCAACTCAGGGAGTCTGATAAATCTTGAAATCCTCTATGGGCTTATCTGCAAACATTGGTCTGCAAGGAGCCATTAATTCTGGAGAAGGCAGACATATTATTTGCCAGTGTCATGTAAACTCCTAAAGCCAGACAAGCTTATAAGAGAAAACAGGTATTTATTCTATAAAAAAAGTTTAAAATATTTTTCACTTACAGTGATACAAGAGAGCAAAATTCAACAATGAAATGTAGTTTTAGACCGTATCTGACAAAAATACTTAAAGTTCACTAAGATATTGTTCAGTCATCGAAAATGAAGAAAGACCTCAGTAGGCAGCTATTTTGTACTTCTCACAGTAGTAGTTTTACTTACTGAGTAGTTTTACTTCTGAGAGTAGTAGTGATACAGAGATTTCAACTCACGCCTGGAAAGAAAATCCTTTGTTTGAGTAGGTATGTCTCAAAGGATTTTTTGAATTTTGCAGAATTGCAAACTTTGAGGGGAAAAAGTAGTTGGAAGCTGAATCAACAAAATCATAAGGATTAAGTTTTTTCTACAAAATTATGCCCAGTATTGTCAGTAACTGTCCTAAAATACAAAAGGTGATGGTATAGAAGTGAAAAAAAGTTCATTTATTCAAGTTGAAGAATATAATTTCAGTGAGTTTACTGTCTGCTATAAGCACAAAGATTATATACAATAATTAAAAGACAATGTTATAAATACCGTATCACAGGGAATGTCATACTTAGATTAAAATATGTAAATGTTGTATTTCATAACATCATCTATATTCATGTTTTTAAGAAATATATAACTCCTAATTTTCTTCAAGATATGAAATTTAATTTCTTCAAAGAAGAAATTAATTTCCTTTTATCTTGTAACTGTTCATTTAGATTTGAGAAACAACAGCAAAAATTCAAATAAGCAAAAAAGAACTGTCCTTTAGAATAAATATATATTCAGTGTGCCCAGATGGTCAAGAAGCTCAACAGAATCCTGGTTTGTATCAGAAATAGTGTGGCCAGTAGAACCAAGGAAGTGTCTGTCTCTCTGTACTCGGCACTGACAAGGCTTCACTTTGAATATTGTGTTCAGTTTTAGGCCCAAGAAGACATTGAGGTGCTGGAGCATGTCCAAAGAAGAGCAACAAAGCTAGTGAAGGGTCTAGAACATAAGTCTTACGAGGAGCAGCTAGCGGAACCGGCGTTGTTTAGCCTGGAGAAAAGGAGGCTGAAGGGGAGCCCTTATCACTCTCTACAACTACCTGAAAGGAGGTTGTAGAGAAATGGACATTGGTCTCTTCTCCCATGTAACAATTTATAAGACAAGAGGAATTGGCTTCAAGTTGCACCAGGGGAGGTTTAAATTGGATAGTAAAACAAATTTCTTCTTTGAAAGAGTTGTCAAGCTTTGGAACAGGATGCCCAGGGAGGCAGAGGAGTCACCATCCCCAGAGGTATTTAAAAGACATGTACGTGTGGTGGGTTTTTATATTTGGACTCAACGATCTTAAATGTCTTTCAAGCTAAATATTTCTATGATACTTCCCACCCTCATATTCATTTCTTTTTATAATATCTGAGCAGAATTTCTTTCTTGACAGAATGCAGATTCTGCATTCTGTATGACATACCTTAAAATAAAATAAGAAAAATCTTGTAAGTAAAATGATCATTAAAAAAACAAACAAACAAACCAAAACAAAACAACGAGTAACTAAATAAACTTCAGGTTTTATCAACAAAAAAAATGAATAAAATCAAATAATTCTTCTAACTGTATAACAATTAACTTATCTAGTCAAAGAAAATAATTACTTATAAGATTTGTAAGTTATTATGTAGAAGACTTATGTGACTTGTATGATAATTTCCTTCCATATCCTTATATTTTCTATGTAGAAACAACTAATTATTCAATTTTCTTCTTCACTTCCATTTATGCTTCAAATTCAGCTTTTTACTTTAAACCTTATATCCCATCTGCCAGCTCAATCTTACATTTGCATTTTTATGACATTTTTAAAACTTCACTCTCTCTGTAGTTCTTCCACCAGTTAACTTTGGAGACTGTCACTTCTTGAAACCATGTAAGCATGCATTTGCACACATAAACCAGTGAAAAATTTCTGCATTTTTAGGAAAATTTATTTTGAAGAAAGGACTAAAGAGATTCCCCATTTTAGTCACTGCATTTTTCTGACATCTCTTTTAGTAAAACAAAATTTGCTTATATGCTTATTTTTCTTTTCTCCTATTGGTTTCCCTTGTCAGAGAAGACCTAGAATAATAAAGATCAGAGATGGAATAACAGGAAATTAATACATTTATGCCAGTATGTTGTTACCTGTATGAGGCACTGAGATCTCCCATACTTTCAGAGGCCTAAAGTAATGGGCAGGAAAAAATACTATGCACCAAGGAAATCTATTTATTTTGTATACTACAAAACAAGAAAAAAAAAAAGCATCACCAAAACCCAACTCAAAATAAAACAAAACAAAACAAAGAATACATCAAATGACTCCCTGTGAAAAAAAAAGGACATGAAACAAGATAAAACTTTAGGAAGATGTGTTAGGAAATTCTGATATCCTTAAAATTAAATCAAGTAACAAACTTCAGATAGAAAAAAACAATAGCACTCAAATCTTCCTCTAATAAAAGAACATATGATATCAAGAGATACAGAAACTGTTGATGTTTGCCATCTCCATTAATTTCTTGACACAAGCCAGTTATAACCGTAAAGACTAAGAGGATTTTTGCTGTCTAGACTCTGAATAATGTACGATGTACAGCATTCAAAGATTTTTCGTATCATATGAAGGAAATAACTTTGCAATTAAAGCTGACCTAGAGTTTCTGAACTTAACCACCATATCTCTATAATTACTTCCTTAATTCATGTCACTTCTAGGATTTTTTAATCTCCATCTCCATTAAAAATGTATCATGCATTTTTAGTTACTATGAAAAAATGTTTATGGTATTTATAGACTTCATTATAAACAGAAAAAACCCCATGAATTAATATAATCATTATGTTTCAAAAAAATAGAGAAAAAATTGGAATAAAACAGACACCACTGCCCTCTAAGCATTTAATCCATTGTGCATTACTACTGACCCATTTAGTTCAGGGAGGACACAATAAATCAATGTTTGCTAGCATATGCATAACTAGAAAAAGGCAATTTCATGGGTCAGGCAACATAGTCATGAAACGTCTGTGAAGCAGTGGTGCATTGACTGTTGAGAATGCCAAAGCCAAAATGACAAAAATTCTTTGACTTTTGTGCACATCCTGAATTCCTTTCTGCTATGTTTTTGGTCAAACTCTCACTTTTGTGTCAACATCAATTGTTGGCAACGTAGCCATAAAACTCAGCTATGTGTTTACAACAGTTAAAGTAATATTTTTTTTAAGTAACTGGGGTGATAAAGAAAGAAAACAAAAACAATAGAGCAAAATACAATACAGTACATCAAATTTTGTTATAGAAAGTTACATTTAACATCTGGATCTGAACCTTCACTGGTCCAAAGAGACAGTTAACTTTCAAAGTTAGTGGAGATCTGGATAAATGAAAGTCATTATTTTGACAAACTTGAAATCAACTCTCAACTGGCTAAGTAGATTGCAGTGAATGAAACACCATGTGTACACACAGTAGCACGATTAGATATGGCCACAAAATCTGAAGCCTCTCCTGTGAACCAGGATTTACACAAGAAATATTCCTGTGTCTTTAAATACTGTGTCCCTACTATCTTAACTTTATACAAGTTCAAAGCCTTTCTGAAATTTTTCCAGTGCTGTGTTTCTGATATGGCTTAGCTGACTACTCAATTCATAATAGAACTTTCTTAAGCTAAAAATATTAAAACTTTTGTCCGTCTATCCTGACCTCCACATTAGCATGTAAGGAATATCACAGTGAAAGCACATGTTGAATTCATATTAGATATCCTAGCATTTTCAGTTCTGTTAATTTACAAAGTTTTCAAGAAGTTGCCTTTTTGTATTATTTAGAAAGAATGATTTATGCATTATTAAAACACAGTATAACCTGGCATAATGTGAAAGAAGGGAAAAGCAAAGGAAAAAATCTTCTGTGTGCATGCTCTGTAATGATTTACTGTAAAAAAAATAAAATATATATTCACTGGGTTTTTTTTAGCAAAACAAACTAGCTGGGTTTTCCTCTCTGAGTAAACTAAACACTCTCTACATCTCAGAGTTCTCAAAAGCATTTAATGGATATTAAAATTATAAGGCCTAAAGTTTAAGCTCTTAAATTCTTATTCATATAAAGTTGTTATCAAACTGGGTTAAGTTTGTTGAAGTACAAAGACAAAAACTTGACCATATTTTAGCTTTAGCTTTAAATATTAAGTAACAAAACAATTAAACTCTTCATAATTGAGTTACATTTACTGTTAAAGTGCATTTTTATTTGAATGGTAATTTTCATTTACAGTTTAATTATCATGTAGGTATTTCTATACTATTGTTCATGGAAAAGTACATTACTGTTGTGATACTGACCTTCTGACAATGATTAAAATTTCTTTGGAAGCAAACATACGTCAATTTGTCTATTAAGATAACTTCTAAAGACTGTATTAACATTGTATCCAAATGACTTGTAGTTATTTAGATACAATGTAGTGTATGGTGAGAAAAAAATTCGTAATTTTTGGTTTGATTTCACCCTCTGATGGTGCATTTGAAGGTAGACAATCTTTCTGTTATGTATTGGAGCGTAAGGTAGTACAGATTCCTTCGAAGAGTAGCATTAAATAACTGAGGTGAACAATATCAGTCTTCTGTCTCTTGTGCCCCTTTTTTTCGTCCTCAATTATTTTACCATTATCATTCTGTTTTAAGATGAATCACAGCAGAAATAAGAGCAAAAGTAAAAATACCAGAGACAAGAAAAAAATCAGTTTTAGATGAGCCATTGTCAAATCATTTGCACATTTCATAACTGGATCTTTACACATTGAGGTCCCAAGATCTATTCAAGCTCTGCAGGTAGCATATGATCTATCTTCTAAACTGGTATAAAAAGAGGATCTTACTGGACACCCAACTCTGCTTATAGACCAACTCATATCACCACTTTCTGACTATTGTGTCCTGATATATGAAGATGTTGTCAATGGTTGTTCAGAAATCAGTGGCAGGATTTATTCTCGTATCACTAGGTAGAGATAAACTGGAAAAGGAGAAGCAGAACACTAGACTTCAAACTCAATGCTTTCAAGGGCCTAAAGGAAAAGACAATAACCTTCATACAGTTGTCATGGGGCACCGACAAAACAAACAGCAGCTGCTATCCGAAATGGGAGTTTATTGCAACCAGGGCTGCTCAGCACTCCTTCTGACTACAGATTTGGATGTCTGTGGCAAATTAACTACTACAAAACAAATTCCTAACTTTAAGGAAAGATAAACTAAAACAGGCAAATACTCATCAAGGGGAAACTTCCCACACTGGAGTGCCTGACATAGCACTCACCCAAAGGGGAGAGGGGGTGAGTCTCAATCCATGGAGGCTCCCTCAATCCATGGGAGTATCCTTAGACAGCACGCCCAAAGGAAGGGTCCAACTGCCAGGCCTGCTGCTCTGCGAAGAATCAATTCTTCTGCCTCTCAGGCAGGACCACATTTATACCCTAGTTGAGGGGGTACTGTGGTCATTCTCACTGGCTGAGGGACAAACCAGGACAAAATATGGAAGAGCCTGGACAAGCCCACACCTCGAGCCTGTTTACTAAGGGGTCCAGACCCTGAGGCACCACTTAAGCACCGTGAGGTGCTGGTGAATGGCTGAGGCCACAGGCTCCGGCCGAGATGCCAAACTGCTTAGCACCCACTGTATGCTCTGCCTGTTTTGTCTGTGGAGAAGGCTGCACCTGCCACGGTGGTTAAGCTAAGCCAGGTAGCTAATTTGTTCACACAACAATAATTGAAAATATCAGCACAGACCAAGGCACACATACAGGAATATTTTTTGATTTTTAAGTATACTGTAACTGCTACAATTCTGAATAGAATCAATAATCTCATCAGAAGTAAGGAAACGTGGGCTATACTATCCATATTTTTTACTTCTGGTTCATGCTCTAAAATAGGTTCAATACATGATAATGTCTCACTTTAGATACAGATTGCAAACAAATTGACATAAACACTCGGCTGTAATGTCCAGATTTTTACAAAACAATCCCTCTGACTTCTGAAGATAAAAATGTGCATCTAGTAATTAAACAATTAAGCTGAATAGTATCTGAATTATTTTTAGATAACATCACACCTTGAGGGCATTGTAAGAGGTGAAACAGAGCAATTTTATTTTTTTTTTCCACTACTGCAGATCTGGTATTAATAGACACTCTGGAGTTACTAACATAATGGTAAATTAAAACTATTACAAGATATAATTAAAAGTATAAACTTAAATACATACACATAAAAACTGCAGCATGCAGGAATTCAGTAGTGTTGATTTCAATAGTCCAAAATCTCCCTAACCCTAGTAAGTCTTAATGTCATTAATCAGAACTGACCTGATCAAAAAAACCCAACAAAATGCCCCCTCAAGACACTAGACTGCTATAATTTTAGTATATTCATGCATTAAGATTCTAGTTTTTAGATAAAATTATTACTCACTTCCTAACACTCTACTGTAGTTCCTTCATCTAATGAATGCTGTCTCAAGTACAAATGCCCTTTACATTTTATTTGTTTTTACATATATATACACATATACGTATATGTGTGTATGTGTGTGTATGGAAAAACAGAGCTTGAAACCATAATGAATATACCTTTTAATGGGATATAGAAGTATGGCTCAGTTTGTCCTATTCAATTCTAGCAATACATCCAAGATGGTTAAATTGAGTTCATCCACCTCAGGCACCTTTTAAAGTCAAAGGACAGAAAAAGTAGTGTCTGTCTCTGTTGATTGTAGCCATATTCTGGAGAATCACAGCACCACAGAATCATAGGATGGCTTTAGTTGGAAGGGACCTTAAAGACCATTGAGTTACAACCCTCTTGCCATGGACAGACGCATCTTCCACTGGACCCATCCAACCTGGCTTTGAGCATTTTCCAGGGAGGGGAATGACATCCACAATGTCTCAGCAACCTGTTCCAGTGTGTCACTGCCTTCACGGTGAAGAATGTCTTCCCTATATCGAATCTAAATCTATCTTCTTTTGGTTAAAAGCCATTACCCCTTGTCCTATCACTACATGCCCTTGTCAAAAGTCTTTCTTGTAGGTCCCCTTTTTGTTCTAGAAGGCTGCTTTTTGAGAGCATTCTCTTGTCCAGGCTGAATAACCCAAACTCTCTCAGCCTGTCCTCACAGAAGAGGTGTTCCAGCCCCCTGATCATATTCATGGCTCTTCTCTAGATTCACTCTAACAAACAAGTCCATGTTCTTCTTATGCTGGAGACCCTAGACCTGACAAAGTACTCCAGGTGAGGTCTTATGAGAGAGTAGAGAGGGAGAATCACCTCCCTCATGCTTCTTTTCACGTAGCCCAGCACACAGTTGGCTTTCTGGACTGTAAGCGCACATTGCTGGCTTATGTACAGCTTTTCATAAGTTTAACTTTTTGGTTTGCGAAGAATGCTGTCTTCATTCACTGGGTCATAGAGAGGAAATCTGTCTCATATTGGATGGTCAAAGAAAGTTACAAACCTCTAGATAGAAAACGAGAGCAGACTCCCCGAGAGCAACTGTATAGCCCAGCTGGAAAATAGGTATGCAGTTTTCCATAGGCACAGGAAAAATTATGCATTATTCTAGGAACATATGGAGCCCTATTAAAGGTTCTGCCCCCCCAATGTGATCCTAAAATTTGCTAGTTTAAGAAAAAAGAGGAGAGGCATCATTCTGCAAGAGGCCAGTGGAATTTTTAGCATGCTTTTCATATTAGAGTCTGTCTTGACTAGATCTAATTCTCATTGTATTAAAAGTTTGTTTCAATTCTTTAAGGTGTTTCTTTTCCTGGAAGGGAGTAGCAGTTGTTTTGTTTTCTTATAAATCAGAGGATTCAAGATTAGAAGCCCTTTCAGTGTTCCTGATGTGCTTACTTAAGAAAGAGCAGCAGGCATATCCAGATTAATGATGTAGATGACATGCAACCTCATCACAAAACTCATGTATCTCTGATTAACATCTGTGTAATAGTTAGTACAATGGTTTTAACAGATATCATTGTTACTGGAGCATATGCAGAGCATTCTAGCTAGAACAAAAATGCCTTGAAGCAGCATTCAGAAGAAAAGTTCAGCTCAATAGTTACGAAAACTAAGAATTATATAAACAATATAACAACTGTATTTCTGTAGATCTAGAATTTTCACATAAGTAAGATTTTGTTATGTTGCTGTTTCTATTTTTTCCAAAGCATTAATGGAAGCTGGAAGCCAAATCAGAGACTACGAAAAAGAACCTTGGGTGTTTTGCTAATTACAAAGAATTCATGGCCAGCTGGAAGTCAGAGAAATGTGTGCTTAACTGCTCTGAATACTCGATGTTTTACATGTAGTAGTCTGTGCATGTTTGCTCAAGGGGAAATAATTACTGTTTATCAAAGGTTGTCCATTATTCCCCAATTAGAGAAAAAATGCATTCTATAATAGGGAAGGTCTGGCTGCTATTCTGCAGACTCTGAGAAACTCTTCCTTACTGATAAAATGCTCCATAAATAATCACAGTCATGTTATTCACGGAAGGTGCTACATAAGCAAGGGTCAAAATATTCTGAGATTTTAAATACATCTTGAATCACCATGAATTTACTGTAAAATTGTAATTGAATATGAGACAGCATATGAACTGTAAGGATTTCATGTTCAGTTGTGATTTTCTTTCTTCCTCCATAACCTAGGATTAGAAAGACCAGGGATACACACACAAAAAAAATAAATTACATGAAAGAACACAGTCTACTTCTCATTTTTTGACCCAGAAATAGAATAGACAAGGTTTACACTTCTTCTCCATCAATTGTTTGTCTCTGGGGACTTATGAGGAAAACAGTATTTGTGTTGCACATACTTGTAGGACTGGTGTCCACATGGGTCTATCTGGTTGATTAAAGCACCATCGGCATTATTTACAGAAAGGCAAAGAGACAATTTCTTGTATTCTTATTTTATTTGATTAGTTATAAAGTTTATATTAAAACTTAATTTAGATGGCATACACAGATTTGGAGTAAGGTATTCAGCAATACATGAAATCTCCTGCTCCAAGAAAGATCTAACAGAAAATATTTCCTAGTAGTGACATTAAATAAGTTGATAAACAACATACAAGGTCACGACACCATCATCCAGAGGCAATGCTGAAAAAGCCCTGTGTCTATTCTGAGACTTAATTAAAGATGAAAGATGCCCTTTAGTTTCTATTAGGGCCATGTCCTAAATGAAATAGTATTTCTAGGTCTCACACTGATATCAATTTTCCTTTTCCTCATGTTTGTCTCTCATTATTTTACAAATTATAATATTTTAATCATGATTTTTGAACTCTCCATGGGTAGGTCTGTGTTGTCATGCTGGAGCTGTGTTTGTAGTCTGTACAGACGAGAGTATATTTTCCTTGACAGAATAGAAGAAACACTGTTCCAAGCATGAACTGTCAGTTGCACATTTTCTTTTTCTTTTTCTTTTTTTTTTTTTTCCTGTTATCATGAAAAGTATTCTCTAGGTTTACTCAATCTTGTAAGGACTTTTCCTGTTTGAATAAAGCTATGACCTAACTCAGAGAGCCAAAATCACTTCTCACTTCCCCACACTAACTTCATACTGGTTTCAGATTTGAGTTGAGACACAGATAAGCCAAGATTGCACCCTGGTTTCTACAGAAAAGGAGCCTGTCTATCCACGTATGCAGGTTGGATCAGTCTCAGGGTACTGCAGAAAGCCTCAGTGTGCACTGACAAGTCAATTTAAGCTATATTTTGAAAGTCTTTCACTAACTAAAATACCCAACCCAATCCAAAACAAAAATCCACTACTTTTTTAAGATGTCAAGATCAGTTTAAACTATTATATGTCTCCTGTCAAATAAATACCTATGGAAACAAGCAGATGTTTGCAAGCACATATAATCAAATATACTTCCATAAAGTTTTCTCTGAAGGAAAAACAAATAAATGCAAATTTTTAAGAGTGGGAGATCCTAAACAGTGAAATCACAGGTACAGGCCAGGTCATATTCTACAGCATATTGATATAATTCCATACAACTTTACAGGGGGAAGGTACAGGTATTAGCCTCAGGTCTCCCAGGCTTGTGAAATTGTACATCACTCCAACTAAATTATTTTTACAAGAATTAGTATATACTTTCCTTTTTTTTTTTTTTTAAAAGCTCAAGATATGGAGCTGAAGAAGGGAAATAACAGTAATTTTCTTACTGTGAAATACTTATTCTGCTTATCTGAAAATAATAAAACATGTATTATCCTTGCTGTTCCTTTGGGGTGTTTTACTGTTCAGAAATAGTTATTTGGAGCATCTTTCTGTCTTGTTCTATGATCACTCTAGGGCTTACCAGGTTACATTTCTATAAAAGACATCAAATTTCTAAGCCTTTTTGAAGTATCTGTAGAAGTAATCTGCATATGATTCCCAAAGAGAGATGGGAATAAAAGTGACATAGCTATAAAAACAGTATCTTCTCCATAGGAAGAGAAAAGTATTCCTAGGGCATTAGGCTGCTGCAGCAACATTTTCACTCCAGTGTACCTGCATGTGCACTGTGTTCTTTACTGCGTTATCAGGACAAGAAAAATCTTACTTTTCAAATAAGTGTTTAACTTTGGACATATTAACAATCTAATTTATGCCAATAGACCTATTCCTGTATGTATACATGTAAAAGTTTGCAGAAGTAAAATAAATTCCTCAGATTAAATATGGTACTTATGTTCAAGAGGCAGTGGACCTTCATAAAAAATAAATGAGCTTAATTTTCCTCTTGGTTTTAAACAAGATTTTTTGGTCATTGAGAAAAAAAAAGAAGAAAAGCAATATGGCAATGTTAAAAAAAAAAAAAAAAAAGTTAATTTTAAAGGACAAAGGGAGAAGAGCAATTTGGGTCTGAGTGCTAGATACATATCTGAACTCTTCAGGGTCACGAAATCTACGCCAGCACTGATATGTTCTTTGGCTGAAAGCACAGCACATTACTTTAGTACTGTCTTGCAGTCTATTAAAAATCCAACTGTGAAAAAAGGTCAAATGAGAGCTGACAAAATGACTTAGATGCTTCATTTGATGTTGCAGTTGTTTCTTTAGTTCAACTATTATTTTTTTATCACCTTGGTTTCATGGTCCAATTCTTTTGATAACAGTGGTAGAAAATAAGTGTATCATAATACTAGGCTCATTTTGTAAATTCAGTGTAGGCTGAGCATGCTACATTATTACATGTTTTTTTAAAATAATTAAACTAAAAATAGGACAAGATCTCAGTTCCCTGAATTTTAGGTGCCTGAAGCTTGACATAATGACTAAAAGCAGAGCTCAAACAGTACTGGACTAGCACTTTATTAAGAACCTAGACTGCATATAATTTCCTTCCTCCTCTAATACCTGTAGGGTTCACACAGTATCCAATCCCACTGCAGCAACTTATTCTCAGAGTTTCTCCAAGGCCACAAAGTGTGGCTGTTGGAGCTTTCTTCATTTCTAGCTCCACAGAAGGCAAGTCCACAAATACGTCTTCTGTTGATTAGAGGACTGGAGCATCTCTTATGAGGAAAGGCTGAGAGACCTAAATCTGTTTAGCCTGGAGAAGAGAAGACTGAGAGGAGATTTTATCAATGCTTATAAATATCTAAAGCATTGGTGTCAAGAGGATGGAGGCAGAATCTTTTTGGTGGTGCCCAATGACATGTGGGCAAGGGGCAATGGGCAATGGGCATAAACTGGAACACAGGAAGTTCCACCTGAACATAAGGAAAAACTTCTTCACCATGAGGGTGACAGAGCACTGGAACAGGCTGCCCAGAGAGGTTGAGGAGTCTCCGTCTCTACCTGGATACATTCCTGTGCAATCTGGTCTAGGCAAACCTGCTTTAGCATGAGGATTGACTAGATGATGTCCAGAGGTCTCTTCCAATTCCTACCATTCTGTGATTTTGTCAGTTCTCACAAAACTGTTTATAGACATGAGCCATCTTCCTTTCCACCATTCAGGCTGAGAGTTTCCCTCAGACTCTGTCAAAAAACTGTGCAGGTTGACAAGTTTAGAAAAGACAGGAGATTCTACTTGCAATAGCTTTTTGGATCCCTTGCTGCACGGAGATAAGTTAAGATGACTATAAAGCGTTTTGTTTTGGTTTTTTTCCCCCTGATGTTTCTTTGCCTGGGAGAGAAAGAGATAAGCATATGAAAATCAGACTGACTCGTTACAATGTGAATTCTTGCATTACCATTTTAAAATTGCATCAATTGTTCTGAGGTCTTTTTCCTATACTGTGTTTCTATTTTGTGCAAGTTTTCTTCATTATCTCTAAGCTGAAGCAGCTTGACTTCGTTAAATAAAATCGTAAGCAAACAGAACTGGAAACAGGTGACATTGTGACAGCCAGGTTGCTTATTCTCTTTTGCTTCCCGTCAGAAGCTACTATATTGTAAATGAGTTAGATTTGCCTCCCAGGCTGTTCTGCAGCTGGCCCTGCAACCATGAAAGAATATACTGAGGACTTGAACTTGTGGCCCAGGTCACTTCAGACCTGGGAGCTGCAAAGCTGTTCTGACTCCAGGGTGCAGACATGGACATGGACTTGAGCAAGTGATTGAGATTCCCTTGGATCTGAGTATTCATTCTTCTGACATGATTTTATTTTGGTGTTTCAAATATTCCAGTAATCCTTTTCTCACTTCTGAAGCTATCTTCACTGATCCAATAAGAAAAATAACATGGATTCCATGATCCTGTAAGTGATAATATTGATTTAAAATTTACAACCCCCCCTACTATCTAATAAAATGACAGATGTTTTTCAAGTTATCATAACATTTCTCCTTGGAAGGTATTTTGTTCTTTTAGACACTAGGACCCTTGACCATGGAAGAGTTCTGAGGAATTGCTTTGAAATGGTGTTACTTGCTGAAAATATGTATGCTGGGAATATCAAATATATTAGCTGTTTGCAGCTCTACTGATCAGCCACGGTAACCTCTAGAGGAAGTATTTATTGAGCTGAATCATCTGCTGGAAGTGCCACTTTTTCTTAATTAAATAGTGAGTTGTGAATCCCAATGAGTTATTAGGTACCTAGCTCCCCCTCCCCTACTTTTCTCTCTCCTGTGGCACCATGGTTATGGCAGGGGCAAGGCAGATCTCTCTCTGGGGCCAAGATGGCCTTGACAAGTTGGAGGCAATCCCCTCTGCTCCTTCTCTCCTGTGACAGTTTCTGTTGTGGGTTAATGTACATATAGATGAGGAAAAAGGAACTGGTGAAATCTGAAAATAATATAAGGAATCAGAACTTGTGAAAAAAACAATAAAAAAACCCTTCCTCCTATGGATTAAATGTATGGAAAAGATGTTGAGTGAGCAAGAGCTATTGTATGAAGAGAGAGCAAGAATTAATTCTTTTATAAAAACTACTGGAATTAAGCTGTACGGGCAAATATGGCAAGAGGTATAGCATTTTCTCAAATTTTAGAGAGATGACTTTTTTTTTTTTTTAAATCAGTGCTACCAGAGCATTACAGTGTTCTGGTTCTCCCCTTCTTAAACTTTCTCCCACTTCCTGAGGGGGAGGGGGAAAAAAAAAAAAANAAAAAAGAGGGGAAGGAAAAAAAAAAAAAAAAAAAAATCAGACTTGAATAATAAAAGAGATTGGCTACAGTTATCCAACATCCTGTTTTTTATGGAAACTGGCTGTCTCTTAAGGTTATCACAGAGCTATTCACAGAAAACTGCAAATCTGTACTGCAGGGCATATAAACACATCATAAAAAACCATGGTCTTCTGCTAGTGATATATTTTAGAATCCTTTTCTGGGCAGGCATTTTGATGTGTTGTTTTATAAGAAAGATAGAGTAGGATAAAAGTATTCCATTTTTATGCATCCATGGGAGACTGTGATTTCCATCTCAAATGGAAAAAATATTTTTATGCCTCACAGGTCTGTTTAAACATAAGCCATAATGCCACCCAGTAAAGAGAGTTCTTAATTTTACTACTTTAAAGCTGCCATTTTTGGTTTTGCTTTGCTTATGTTATCATCCTTCTAGTGTATTTCTCTATCAGCTTCAATATCAAAAGCAAAAGCTGCATTAAAAACCAGAGGATAAAATCAGCTGTTGTTGTTCTGTCCTTGTTTAAGCTGAGATAGAGTTAATTGTCTTCCTAGTAGCTGGTTCAGTTCTGTGTTTTGGAATTAGTGTGAGAATAATGTTGATAGTACACTGATGTTTTATCTGTTGCTAAGTAGTGCTTATCCTAAGACTTATTTTTTATCTTATACTTTTCAGTTTCCCATGCTTTGCCAGCAACAAGGTGTGCAAGAAACTGGGGAGGAGCAAAGACAGGACAGATGACCTGAACTAGTCAAAGGGATATTCCATGCGTCATGCTCAGTATATAAACTGGAGGGAGTTGGCCAGGAAGAGCTGATCGCTACTGGGTAACTGGCTGAGCATGGGTCAGCAGGTGGTGAGAAACTTCATTGTGTGTCACTTGCCTTTCTCAGGTATTTATTTCTCTCTCTTTTTGTCTTCTTCTTTTTCATTACAATTTCAATAATAATAATTATTACTATAATATTTTATTTCCATTATTAATCTATTCTTATCTCAACTCACGTGATTTATTTTTTTCATTTCTCCTCCCCATCCCACCATGTGGAAGGAGTGGGCAAGCAGCTGTGTGGTGCTTTGTTGCCAGCTGGGCCTAAACCATGACAAGCTCTTCATGTGCAAAGTCATTAAGCAAAATAAGGCAAACCTAACATACAAAGACTATAACACCGACATGACAGACAGGACAGTCTGCAAAAAAGTTAAAAGAGCTTTACCCTACTTACAGAACTCCATTACAGTTGCTGCATGGAATTAATCAGAGTTTCATGGTTTGTCTGAAACATTTTGGAGTTTCTTTTCAACTTCCTTAAATCAAAATATGCCTTTTGCTTAAAAGTCAATTGTAGAAGATGATTTCAGTGCAAGCCTGCTAGGAGACAAAATGCAGGAAATATCATGGTTCTAAAATACAAATATTTCAGGCTGAAAATGAAGAGTTCCAGCTCATTTGCTTTTGACATTGTCCTGGTTTGAGTTAGAACAGAGCTAATTCTGTTCAGTGATTTTTACTTTTCAGCTCAGTCTCTTCTGCTGCACTTTCTGAAGTTAATGGCATATTTTCTCAGACGCTGTCTGCTTCTAGCAGTGATAACACTCAATGTTTATAGTTACTATGACGGACTGGTGTGCAGTCCAAGGTCACTGCTAGATCTTATGTATCACATTGGAAGGAGCGGAAAGTTAAAGGCCGCTCCTGTGGAGAAGCAGACAGGACAGGTAACTCTAAACTGACCAACGAGGCATCCCATCCTATATATACGATATTCAGTAAAAAACTGAGGGATCATGAGAGTCAAGATCTCTTTTTCAATGGCCAGTGTCCAAGAAGGACTCCATCCGTTCTGCCTTTGATCCCAATCCAGTACATAACCAAATCCAGATCCAGAATCCAGCTCCTGAATCTGGTTCCCATCCACTGCTGTGTCCAGTCTGGGACTTCGTCAGTGCCTGCTCCACAACATCAGTGGTGTTGGTGACACAATTGCCATAAGTGGGGGTTGGGTTCCATCTTGGTTTTATATATATATATTTATATATATTCCATTATATTACTATCATTGTTTTCATTAAAGCTGTTTTCTTTTCTAATTGATCTCTCTCTCTCTTATTCCCCTTCTCTTCTCCTTTGGGAAGGGAGAGGGGTTAACAGAGAGCATCTGTTATAGGTCTAGTGGATGGCCGAGCTCTAGATCTTGACAAACACATACTTCTTACTATACATTGAATAACTTGCTCAATTTATCTGATAAATTTTCTTTGCTTTCTCCTCCTCAATGTTCTTCCTATAACATTCCAATCTTCTTTTAAAACTTTCTGAATTAGTTATATTCATACCTTTTTTCTATCTATATGGAAAATGCCATACTCTTTCAATAATTTCTCTGCTCTTTTCTCTCCTCTTTCACATCCACAGACACAATCACACACTATTTTGTTTAGTGGAAAAACATGAAAGTATATAACAAAATCAGAAAGGCTTATGCACAGTTTGCGGTGTTGTAATAAGTAAAGCCTTGCACAGTTAAGAAACAAGTTACATGGTTCTTCTCTGTTGTTTCTTTGGATTTTCATCATAAATCTAATCCACAGTGTAAGTCATCATGTATAATTTTGAAGAATGTTCTCATTTGCAAGCTCTTAATGTTGTGGAGAGGGAAACTGGAATGACAGATGACCTTGGCAGTGTATCTGAGGAACAGCTGTGCTGCTTTCTTGGAAGACATATGCTCAAATACAGTTGAAAATATTCCTACTAGATCCTCCATAAATGTCATAGATTCCAAAAAGGAGATATGCTCAGTAGCTGCAATAATCAAACTATGGCCCCCATGCAGTAAGTTTTCCCTTATAGATGATCCTACTGATAAACACTGAATAGCTCTGGATATTTTATTTCAAGTCTTTAATCAAATGCATTATTCTGTGCATTGTAGCATTATTATTTTTGAATATGTATGTAAACATTTTCATTCAGCTCTTTAAAGATGATGAATAATAGGGGGAAAAATTAATAATATAGCTTACTTCACTCTTACTTGAATAACTACATTGTTTGGTAAATATTCTGCAGTCACGTCTGAAAACTTCTGAAGGTTTTCAATGGCCTATGCAATCTCTAAAGATGCTTTTCTACCTCAAAAATTTTGTGGTTCTGGAAACTGTCTGTGAATAATTGGAAGTAGGAAACTATAAGAAGGTTTTGAAACTTCAGTAGCATGATTTGTGACGTGAAGGAGGTGAATATACCAGTCCACAAATTCTACTTCAATTGTATTTCTTACTTTCTCATAAAGGAACTATTTTGAAAATTCTTCTTAGCATAAGTTAAGTACTGGTACCTGGAATCTGAAGAGATGTTTTAACCTTTTAGAGTATTAGTGTTCCAGCCTTGAACCTTCAAACCGTCTATGTCATCTTTAACTAAAATAAATAGCTTTTCTCTTAAACTTTGCAGCCATATTCTTCCAGGATGTTTTCACAGAATCGTCACAGTTGGAAAAGACCTCTAAGATCACCACATTCAACCATCAACCCAAAAAACCCAAAACAAAAAAACAAAACAAAAAAACCTCTTCACCCCAAAAATCCCTCACCATCCCACTGGAACATGTTGTGAAGTGCCCTATCTACAAGTTTTTTGAATACCTCCAGAAATCGTGACTCCACCACCTCCAGCACCTGACCACTTTTCCTGTAAAGAAATTATTCTTGATATCTAATCTAAACCTCCCCTGGTGCAACTTCAGGCCATTTCCTATAAACCTATTGTAATTTACTTGAGAGAAGAGGCCACACATACCTCATAAAAACCTACTTTAAGGTAGCTGAAGAGAGATATAATGTCTCCCCTCAACCTCCTCTTCTCAAACTATATAATCCCAATTCCCTCAGCCACTTCTCATTTGAATTAGTAGGAGACGATCAAGAGCAGGGACCTGTCTTATGCAGGTGTTTGTGATGTCAGAGTTGGATGACTAAGGGAAGGGGCAGGGGAAGACCTCTTTCTTCTGCAGGTGTTTCGGATGTCATAGTTGGGGCGGTATGAGGTGGGGCAGTCCTCTATCTTGTGATGGGGATTCTTTCTCATAGAAGGATAATCAGAGGATAATGCTGGAGCCAGTCCCTTCATTGTGCAGGGGCTGGTGACATCACAGTTGGATGACTAGGAGATGGACCAGAAGGGCATTTGGTTCTGAAGGGGTTTGTGACATCAAAGTTGAATGAGTAGGTGATGGTGCAGAAGCAGGTACGTGCCTTCTGAAAGAGATTGTGATGTCATAGTTGGGTCAGCATGAGGTGGGGTGGGGGGAGTTGTTCTGCTCTCTGTCCTTATCTTCCAGCTCAGGATGCTGAACACCCCAGGGGTAGCTGGTGTGACTAATAAAGATGGAGGCAAAGGCAGAATTAAGCATCTCAGCCTTTTCCTCATCCTTGGTTCCCCAATAAAGGATAGAGATTCTCCCTGGCTCTCTTTTTATCGTTAATGTATTTGTAAATACTTTTTTCTTTGTCCCTTATGACAGTCGCTACATTGAGCTCCAGCTGGACTTTTGCCTTTCTAATTTTTTCTCCACATGGCCTAATGAGATCCCTATACTCATCCTGAGATGCTTGCCCCTTCTTCCAAAGGAGGTAAACTCTCTTTTGTTTCCTGAGTCCCAGCTAAAGCTCCCTGCTCAGCCAGACCGGTTGTCTTCCCTGCCATTTCATCTTACAGCATGTGGACACAACTTGCTCTTGTGCTTTTAAGATTTCCTTCTTGAATATTGTCCAGCCTTCCTGAACCCCTTTGTTCTTCAGAACTGACTCCCAAGGCACCTTCTCAACCAATGTCCTGAACAGGCTGAAGTCTGCCCTCCAGAAGTCCATGGTGGAGATTTTGCCAATCCCTCTCCTTCCTTCACTAAGGATCGAGAACTTAATCATTTCATGGTTGCTAAGCCCAAGACGGCCTCCGACCACCATATCTCCCACCAATCCTTCCCTGTTTATGAACAGTAGATCTAGCAAGGCACCTCCCTGGTGGGCTCACTTGTCAGCTGTGTCAGGAAGTTATCTTCCATATACTTGAGGAACATCCTAGCCTATCTTCTCTCTGCTATATTTTCAGCAGATGTCCAGTAGGTTGAAGTCCGCCACCAGAATTGTCAGACCTCTACCAGCTGCTTGTAGAATGCTTCATCTGCCTCCTCATCCTGTTGGGTGGTCTATAACAGACACCCAACGGGATATCTGCCTTATTCACCTTCTGCCTCTTCCTTACCCTTGAGTTTATCATCATTATCATCAACCTCTATACAGTCAAAACATTCCCTAATGTATAAAGCCACCCCACCACCTCTCCTTCCCTGTCTATCCTTTCTGAAGGGCTTATAGCCACCCACTGCAGCATTCCAGTCATGAGAGTCATCCCAGCATGTTTCTGTGATGGCGACTACATCATAGCTATCCTGCTGCACAATGGCTTCTAGCTCCTCTTGTTTGTTTTGATCAACTTCTGAGGCTGCGTCCTTTCTAGTAACTTGGATGTGTCCTGAACTGTTACCAGGTAGTGAGACTGGTTGTTACAGAATGGCTTATATCTATAATATTAAATTCTGTCACCCTCCAAAACAGATTGGCCCTTACTAAACTGTCTATTGAGAGTGGTCTGTTGTCCATGTTATTCTTTAAGCCATGATATGAGCAATAATTAAATGTTGCATGAGATCATATTCTATCATTCCTGTTTTATCTCTTGGGCAGTTCAGTTTACCAACACAGATATTGGAATAGGGAGGTGATCATCCCCCTGTACTCGGCACTGGTGAGACCACACCTTGAATACTGTGTTCAGTTCTGGGCTCCTCACTAAAAAGAGGACATAGAAGTGCTGGAGCATGTCCAGAGAGGGGCAATGAGGCTCATGAAGGGCCTAGAGCACAAGTCCTATGAGGAGTGGCTGAGGGAGCTGGGGTTGTTCAGTCTTGAGATAAGGAGGCTGAGGGGAGACCTTATTGCTCTCTACAACTACCTGAAAGAGGGTTGGAGTGAGGAGGAGGGCAGCCTCTTCTCCCCGGTGGCAAGCAACAGGACTAGAGGAAATGGATTCAAGCTGTGCCAGGGGAGGTTTAGGCTGCATATTAGGAAACATTTCTTCACTGAAAGGGTTATTAAACATTGGAATAGTCTGACCAGGACAGTGGTGGAGTCACCACCTCTGAGGTATTTAAATGGTTTATGGATCTGGTGCTTAGGGACATGGTTTAGTGGTGACTTGCAGTGCTGGGTCAAAGGTTAAACTAGATGATCCTGAAGGTCTCTTCCAACCAAAGATATTCTGTGATATAGCCACAGTATCCAAAGCCCTCTCTAGTCTTTGGCCTTGGCAGAAACACCTATTCTGAGTTTTGCTTTATTCTCAATATCTTTTTAGGGGTTGGCAACAGCTTCTGCTCTTGATATTCCTGGAATAAGGCCTACATATTCTAAATTGCCTCTAATCTATGTGGAAAATGGGACAGTGCTGGGTCATATAACTATCTTAAAGTGTCACTATACCTGATAAAGCTTTTGTAACCTAGGGACAGAGAGAAAGGGAGACGATGAACAATATTAAGCTTATTAATTATACCAGAGCGAGAAGCCAGAATTTTTCCTTGAGTATATTACATTTGTTATATAGAATATAAACATTTTTAACTTCTATTTTGATTAAACACTTATTTACTGAGGACCAGAGGAGGTATGATTCAGCAGTACTCTTCTGACTACACAGTTTCTTTCTCTTAGCAGATATTTCTTCTTTTCCACATCTCCTTTTCAGACAATGGATGCTATACCTGTTCAGGTAGATGTGTTTTGCTTCTATGACTTGTTTTCTTTTATTTTTAAGTTTAGATAACTTTAATGTGATTATAGTTTTCTATAATATTTCATAAATCATTCATGTCATCATATCGGTAAAATTTGTTATTAAAGTTCACATGTCTTAAAAGATATATAATTTTCTGATTTTATGTATTTAGAATTGATTTCTAATTTGTTTTCCGAGTCTCACTCTCTTGTGATTTTTTTTTTTTCCTTAGCTTAATGTCTGTTATTAAATTCTATCTGACATTAAATTTTTCTGTAGGTATGGAAGTCTTAACATTCATCAATCCTTCTGATTTTCTCATGTTCTTTTTGCTCTTTTAACATTTTACCCTATGGAAAAAATATTTTTCAAATTATTATATTGATGTTCAGATATTTTACTATAAGAGAGATAAATCCACTTAAGGAATTGGGAAAAAAAATTAGCTACCTGAGTTGAAATAACTTACTGTTAACTTGTCAGTTTGAAGAGCAATATAGGAAAATCATATTTAAAAAATCCATCACTTCAGCCATGATTACATTCAAAGCAGAAAAGAAAAGTAATATACAATTCAATTGTTTAAAAGTGTATTTGGAAACCTAGTAATTGTGTTTACTCCAAAAAGCTCCATCAGTTCTTCAACCAGGAAAAAGCAAACGTACAAAGCAAAGAAATAAAAAATGCTTAGGCATTCTGCATAATTCATTAGTAATTTTCTTCTTGCATGTAATTTACTGGGAGTTATTGAAAAATCTGCTCAATAAGGTATTAGAAATAATATCTCAAGTAAATTTGGCCAAGGTTTAATTTTGTATTTCATCGGAGAAATCTGTAATTTTTTTTCACTCTTATTAATTCACTTAAAGATAGTTTGGATTCATCTTGATTTAATATCTCAGTTTTCCATCTCTGAAATTAAGGTGATTTATTGTCTATTTATTGGAACCTTAAGCTTTGAAGTTTTCAGCCTGAGGTATTTTTCCTGAATATATATTGTGCATAAAATAGCGTCTTGGAAAACAACAGACAACTCTTCAAAAATACGAAAATCGAAATCAAGAAAAATTACTACCATTCAGTAACATGATAATGCTTAAATATATAAGAAGGTAAGAAGTTTTCTTACCTTTTCATCCCAAAGTCTTTTTCTTCTCCAGATACTTTTTTTTATCTAATCAGTGCCATTCTACGGAAAGATTCATTTTATTTCCACATTGAACATGCGAGTCTACAAGAGTTTAAGGTTTACTTCACAATGTATTTATTAATGAACTTTGTTAGTATCTTAGCATGATTCAGGTCTACCGTTTATATTTTTAAAAGAGATAGTCATTGACCTAATATCACTGCTGTGGGTGTTAATGTCAAATGAGAGTCAATATAGGCAGCTGAAAAATGAGATTAAATATTCATTAACACATTCTATCCTAGCTGTAATCTAAGCCTGCATTCTCCCACTGGCTAACTCCTGCAAATCCAGACAGACATTTAATGAGTAAAATAATGACCGTAAATAATGTTACTGATAGTTGATCTTTTGTTTTCTAATGGTGGGCAACATTGATATCACTGGACTGCAATTCCTTGACTGAACATTTCTAGGATAGGATTTTTTATTAAGATGTGTATAACCCACTGCCATACCTGAATTCCATCTATTAAAATTATGCAGCTTATTTTACTGATAGATACTACCAAGATCAGCCTCATCACCTTTATTGCATTAAATCATATGTACACTCATATTTGCTAGGAACCTTAGATACAAGATGCAGTTTGTGAAGTCCGCTAGTTAAATTGAGTCAGAAATAAAGTGGACAAGCTGAGTTAACTGTATATTATCTTTAGCGGCATTCAAATTATTTCTACACCATTAAGCATATTTCTGATTTCAATTGCTCTTTATTATTTAGGTTAAAAAAAGGAGCTAGAGTTAATATTCAAATGATTTTCCATTTCACTTAGACCCAGCATCATCTTACCTTTTTTTATCCATGATGTACTGGCATCTCAAGCATGAAATTATCAAGTTATATGTACAGAAAACTTTCTTTATATTGAATATATTCCTCCCTCCTCCCCTCCAGCATCAACTGTCCTTTCTGTATTTCCTTTTGTTTGGTTACTCAGTATGAAACTCTGACACTTTTTATACAGTACAATGTATAGGTCACTAACTGTACACCCTGACTTCTCCAAAATACTTCTCTCAAGATTAAATCCATTCACATTTCAAATTAATCAATCTGATTATCTCAGAAAACTATTGGGTTTTTTTCACCAAGTTGTCACTTCAGAAACGCAATTAGATATACTTACTTAGTGAGCACTTGCTACAGAAATCCTTTCTAAATTTGTTTAAAAGCTGTTCTTGCACATTAGTAGCTAAACTTAAGTCAATTAAACCATGTTCTATTTTACACGGTGACCTCTTTCAAATGTTAGAGGTGTCTAATAGCTTTCAAAACATCTAGAGCTTATTCAGTTACATCTCACTTCATTTTTTCTCTAATTTTCAAGTTAGCTTAGTTCACATTATCCTTTACAACCTTAAATGCACAAAACCTGTCCTACATTTGGCTAGGATAGGGTTAATTTTCACCAGAAGTTGGGGTGGAGTCACAGACAGGGATATTCCATACCATACTGACTGAAGTCATGCCCACTATATGGGAGGGGATGGGATGCATGTGTCTGTGGCACTGTGCAGTCAGTGCAGATCTAGGCAGTTTGTTGCATTCTATATCACTTGCTTTATATATTGTTTCATTACTATCATTGTTATTACTGTTGTTTCCTCTCCTCTTGTTTTGTCCTATTAAATTCCTCTTATCTCAACCCATGTGTTTTTGCCTTTTCCTTCATGTTCTTCTTTCTATCCCATTGAAAGAAGGGGGGATTTTGACATGACTAGCTTAACTATGGCCAGGTGCACTATACAGAATATACATACACTACTCTTATGCAGGTTGCATGAATACATATCACATTCTTGGATTATGTTCCTAGGAAAAATCTTTAGTGTAACACTAACGAAGCAGTGAGATGTCTGGGGAGGACATTGTGAAATATCAAATCTTGGAGGACTTCATATGTACATTAGGCAAAATATTTACAAGGAATGGTGTACAATAGATAATGCCCTGGTTCTGTGAAATTCTTTAGCTTTAAACCTATGTAATAGTACTTAAGAATCATCAAGTTCATTAAAATCAATATGATTGTCCTATTGAAGAAAAACAGTACTGTAGAATGACTTTATCTTGCATATTTTTGGAAGCAAAAATCAAAGGGTTTGTAATAACAAACACAACAGAATATTGTGGTTTAAGAGTTAACAGATTGAGTTTGGGGGAACAGGTGATAACTTTAGCACCTTGAGAGGTCATACAGCAGCTAGTATTCCTTCCCCTTCCCTGCCACACTCCATAAAACAAGGAGACAGGAAGTTCGGGGGTCTTTCCAATTTGCTTCCTGCTGCTGGGATCGCGCCTCAGGGTGGCTGGGCCTGACCCCACGTGCTCTGCACAATCCATCGCCATCTGACAGTGGGTTTTATATAGAGTTGTATATCCCTCTTCCCTTCATATTTCTTTTCCCTGTTTATCTCTGTTAGTAGTTAAATTTGTTATAGTCTTAACTTCCAATTTTGTGAGAGGCACTTTCTTTCTTACTCCCTTTTCTATCCTCCCCTGGGAGGGAAGGGAGAGGGGGAGAATGGGCTCATAGGAATCCTGCTTTTTGGGGCTTGCCCTGAGCCTTAAACAGAGACACAGAACATAAAATCCCTCTGACTACACAAAGTTTGCTCATACTTATTTAGGATGATTGAAAGTACACAATTTAAAAATCAATTTTAGAAAACTCAAGAATGGATAGTTTAAACTGTCCAAAGATATGTTAAAGGGAACATCATTAAAACTGACACTTCAAAGTGTCAATACGTAGTCAATAGAGGAATGCACTTCATGACCTTTGGGACATACACACCTAAGTGTTAGTTATGCATTTAGCAAGTCACAGGTATGGGACAATAAATATATCTGGAGTATCTTACACTTATATGTATCTCCTTCCTTTATCACAGATTTGGTACTCTTTGATGATGCAGAATCACATGGAAACAAAGTGTGATTAGTTATTTCAGTAAAAACTCGAATCAGACGCAGTGATCATAACCTATGGCAAAGAAAATGATATACAGCCTTCTGAAAAATATGTTTAGCGTTTTATCATAGAGGATTAGGAACACTTAAGATTGGGATCAAGAAAGTGAAAGGATTGTGAATAAAACCTGAAATATTCTTCAGTGGAATTGAACTGAAGTTCTACAAGAAAGGAGTGGCCCTGAGGCCTCTGAGAAAGGCATTTTACTCTACAGCACTCCTAACAGCTGATATGTCTGTTGCTTTGACTAATTCCTGTGCCACATTTTACAGTGGGTTTATTAATCAATTTCTATACTACCAATTCAGTCAAAAGATTACACAATTTTCTGCCTCATTTGTTTATTAATGCTAGTCAGTACCATGGCTTTAATAAAAGAGAAATATTTCTTTATACCACATAGTCTTCTGATATTACAGTCAGGAAACAAATATCTCTGGGTATGATTAAATACTATGAGTAGCCATTGCCTATTTTGCAAATTCTGTTCCTTGTACATTTTCTGGATATGTACGTTTCGTATACATACTGGAATTTAGATGAAAGTTAAATAGAAAATTTTCAGTCTGCTTTATTAGTCGTCTGTATTTGTGGCAAGTATTAACAAGAAAAAAAGCAACCAATTTTATTTTTACAGTAGTAGTGGTTAAAAAAAGCTGATGCCCAAGTTCTATTCAACTTCAGTTTATATGAAAAAAAAAAATAAAAAATCAACCAACTTGATTCAATAACATTAAGTTCATTCAAGCAAAATGAATCTTAATTGTTTTCATTATTAATGTATAGAGCAGAATTCCCATGGACCATGTACTCTCACAATAATAGAATCAAATGAATAAATCAATAAATAATGTATGAGAATGCAACATTCAAAGAATTCTGAGACCATGGAATGAATTGTTAGATATGAGCCTATACTTTAAAGTAGGTTTCTCTGGGATGACTGCACTTAGAAGGTTTTGAAAGGCAATAGACTATTCATGAGTGAATTCGATAGGTCCCAGCTAAACAAGAAAGGGATGTATTTAGCAGAGATTGATGTGAATAACAATTTTATCCAAGACAGTATTTCCTTTGGCACCATAATTTTAAAGTACGAAGTAATGATTAATAGTAAGTTAGTGTTATGAAGGGCTACTTGATTTATTTTTTTTTGTTGCTTGCTAATGTTTTCCTGGAGATAAATTTCAAATATTAAAAAAAACCACAACAATAATTTTTTAGGTAATAACAATTCACATTATTCATGTAATTATATAGAAAACTGTATTTTTTTTATAGCCTTGGAGAGAATTAGAATTTTTAAAAAAAAAAAAAATTCAATTTCTGCACTATGCTTTCAATTTAGTTATTTCTACTCTTCAGCATTCTCTGAAGAGAATTCTTTGTTATATATAATTCTTACTTTGTGGATGAATCTTGTTCTCCTAATAATCTTAGATGTCACTGTCTACATGTGAACTGAGGGACAGAGGGACATCTTTCCCCTTCTTTCATACTGAGATTTGTGCATTAGCACAGATGAGTCCTGTTTAATTTATAATTTTAGAGGAGAGATCTTCCAGGTCTGTCCTTTATGTAAAATCACTTTCTCAACTGGTTAGAAAGTCAAGAACCTGTTTTTTCCTTCTCCATAACTGAACGAGTTTTGAGTTATTTTGTTTATGCAGCATTACAGCTTCTTTAAGAGGAATGAAATTTTACACTTACTAATTTAACCTAACTTTAAGAACGATACACAATTGCAGGAAGAAAGCCTGCTGTCCCATGACTCTCCAGACAAAAAAAAACCATTCAGAATTAGAGGTCTGGTTATGTTTTGAGTACATACCTAGGCAGTGTGTTCCCGAACCAAATCTGAATGAATACATTAATATTTTTCTTCTTTTCACATCTTTTTGATACGTGTCAGCGTACTTCCTAAAAAAGGAATATTGATAGATAAATAATTAATTTTGTGGTTATGCAACAAGTTAAGACAAATCTATCATACTTAGGTAACTTGTAACTTGTCTTTGGGGAGCTGTAGTTGTGAGCCAGTGTGACCAGAGATATTAGAAATTCTGAGTGAAAAGTGTCTCTTGTAGAGATTCAGTAGATATTTTATCAGTAAAACTTGTCATACGTATGGTAAGGGTATTCTTCTACCCTGAAATAATAATCAGATAAATAACTGTGTATTCAGTACACAGTGGTATTTATTAATATGCCATGTTAATTAAAATGTTTAGAGAAGATACAGCATTTCTTTCTTCAACTTTTCCAAATACTTGATTTTTTCATTCCTAAGAAAAGGTAAGTATATTATTCATTTTGCTGAGTAACTTTAACTCTGGTAAAAAAATCACTAAGTCATCTGAATATTTTCAGGTACAAATATCGTATTATAGAATAATACAGTTTTATCTGTTTCAGGAAAGTCTGTGTTTTTATGCTGAACAGCTGTTCTGTCATTTCCTTTCTAGCATTATAGAAATATTATTGTTTTTGTCGGTAACCTAACATAGTTGACAAGGACAAAAAAAGGAACATAACTTCCTGTCACATAAAACATCATCATTTTATTAGCTGACAGCAGTTCCTCAAGATCACATAAAACACAGTTGACACAAAAGATGCATTTCTTTGCTGAGAGGATGATCAAACACTGGAATAGGCTTCCTACAGAGGTGGTCAATGCCTTAAGCCTGTCTGTGTTTCAGAGGTATTTGGACAATGCCTTTAAAAACATGTCTTAACTTTTGGTCAGCCCTGAATTGGTCAGGCAGCTGGACTAGATGATCATTGAAGGGCCCTTCCAACTGAAATAGTTTACTTTCACATCTGAAAAATATTACTCTGTTTTACTCTACTATTGTTGTCATTGTTATTAGCGTGCTGTGGGCACTAATGTAACATTTTACTTTCTAATGTTAGATTTTTTGACTGTTTTAAGAATGTAATGAAAATAGATGTTAAAGACTGATGAAATGAAATTAAACAACTATTAGCATGATAATGTTGCAAGACTGGGTAAGGGGCATTTTGAACAAACACTTTACATATTCTTCTGGTTAATAAGGTTAATACTATTATGGGTTAATTTTGAATTAGTAACTGAGAGATGAAAGGCTCCCAATATTGTTATACTCTTTCGTCTTTCATCTACTTTTCAGAGTGGCCTTTACATCTCCAAAAGGAAGGTGCTACAACTGCTCGGTTTTCAAAGTCTTTGCAACTGCTTGATTTTACTGAATTTCTCACAGTTAACATATTAATAAAACTTTAAAATTCCTTCATGTAATATTTTTTAAACTGTAAACTGTATGATTCCATAGGTTTTCATGTTGATTTTTCTGACCATAATGAGAAGAATAAGTGGTTGCTGAAATACTGCTTTGAAGAGAAATTTCAACAAAGAGGAAGAAAAGGCATAGGGTCCCATTTAAAGAACCACTCAACTTCCATAATTGCAGTGAAAGCAATACGAGAGGGGACTGTGTGGACTTGGAACAATTGCTACATGTAAAATAAGCTTCAGAGTAGATAACTGAAGCACAGCATAGCTAAAAATTAATTCTTTGAAGTATATGTACTATATCACTTAAAAAAAGATATTAAGAAATTACTATAGGAGGAGATATTAGGAAAATTTTCAGCTTGACCTAGTGCATTCTAACTATTCCCTGAGAGTTTTCCTGGCTATAAGATAACCTTCAAGGAAGATTAAAGCATTATTTTCGTATATGATTTTTGCTCTGCTGGGCTTTAACATTGTGGAGAAAAAGAAGGTTCAGAACTTAAATCCAATAAAGGAACTAGGCCCTCAAACATTATGTGTTAGAAAATATCTCTCTGCCTTGGGAAGTAGTATCCACATAATGACGATTAAGCGCATTATAACTCCAGAGGAGTGACAGACAACTTGCTATACTTGTTTACAGAAAGAAAGAAGCTGTGAAAACTTACTAAGGAGAGGTTTCAAGGACAATTCTCTTTTGAAATCTTGGAAAGTTATTCAAAGCTGAAGCACCTGGCTCATATATTAAGAGCAGGAGCTGTTATTCTCTCAAACAGTCCTCATGGTTATTCATTGGGAAAATAACATGAAGATTTTTAATTTAAGAGGTAATGCTGATAGCTTTATGTCACAAGGTTGTACTGACAGCCTTTCTTATCCTTTTTCGTCAGAAAGACAGTGCTTTAAACAGTCATTATTTAAAATAGAGAAGCAAACACTTGTGAGAAAACCTGAATCCAGGAGTCCTTTCTTTTTTGCTGCATGGTGTAACCATTAAGTTAGGTAATTATGCTTTCTTTCACTTTGTCTGCCTCTGACTCTTTGGAATTTTGAGTTCTTTTTCTGCATTATAGATGGCCTTCACCAGAATACCAAAGAGGCTTGATAAGCTTTCTATTCAGGTGTTTCCAATGGAAAGGAATCCAGGGTTCTTATACCAAAAAAACCCCAACAAGATAGCAGCAAACCAAATATCAGAGTCTAATACTCTTTCACTAAATATTTTTAGACATTCCTCATATGGAGGGTTTAATGTTTCATACGAAATTTAATTGCTTGAACATATTTGATGTTACATAGGATTTTGATTTAGCAGAGCAATACAACAATGTACTTAAATCACAATACAAGCACAAATTATGTTTAGCAGAGTACAGCTATTGCAATATGCTTTTGACTTACAATATAAATGTGATTCTCATTACCATTCTCTATAATATATTCACCAACATGATTCTGAGTATCCCCAAAAATGTAGGAAGGAATATATGTGCTTAAACCAGCTCACACCCATTGTTCTGCAAGTTCTTTTTGGTTTTTGTTCATTTTCTATGCTGCGCATTAGACTAAGCCATATATACAATCTCCACCACAGTGGTATGACTAACTCTGGAGGTCATTTATAATCTTTTGATTAACTCAAGGACAAACAGTAACACAAGTGTTTGATTCACTCAGCTTACGTAACTGTTTCATTTGGTCGGTTAATATATCCAGTTGATCCCCTCAACTGTTGTAACTACTTATCAAAAATCAAACCCACCCTGGTTCCCTTTGTGCTTAGATACTTTCAGCTTCATTTGCAGCAGCTGTGATCAGTCATTCACTGTAATTTTCCCTGAGCTTCATGAGCATGTTGTCCTTGTAGGGGTTTATTGATCAGACACACCAAGAAAGTACAGTGTATTGGGAAATGGTAACTTGGCTGAAATTTATGAAAAAGGAAATTATCCATTTGAGGGCAGCTACTCTAATAGATACTTCTTCATATTTTTGAAACAGAGAACTTTTACTAAGAAATGCTTTTACTTTTTACTATCAGTCACACTGCTATTTGGGAATTTACTTTAAATGTCCAAAACCCGTAACATTTTTTTTTTTCTGGAAAGAAGTAAAGGAATTATCTGGCATACATAGCTCCAAAATGAATTCTCTGATGGATTCCAGTAAAAATTACATAATTTATTTCTTTAATGGCATTTTATTTTGTGTTGAAACACAGATCCTACCTTCTGTCCAGCATAACACTGACTTTCCCTCTTACTATTTCCATTTTTACAAGCATGCCAAGAGTTCTTGGCAATTTCATAAATACGGAGTAAACTAAGTCACATTGCCTAAAGCTTACATCAGTGACAACAGTTTGTTCTGCAGTTTTTGATTCCATGATTCTTTCACAGTTTTTGCAACATTTGAAAGCCCTGAATGAAGAAAGAATTTGTGTAACAGTGCCAAAGCGATTTTCAATAGAGTTCACTATACCATTACAAAATATATTTCTGAAGTCCTTGATTTTAAACTGTAGTTGAGCTAACTGTGATAAGTTAGCATCTAATATTCTTAATGCCAAAGTATGAGTAAATGATTACGTTCATTATTAGTAGCTTACCATTAAGGTTTTTCACCATTACCGTTA
This sequence comes from Baryphthengus martii, assembly GCA_013396935.1. Taxonomy (NCBI): domain Eukaryota; kingdom Metazoa; phylum Chordata; class Aves; order Coraciiformes; family Momotidae; genus Baryphthengus; species Baryphthengus martii. The sequence goes on along the minus strand of VWZK01019066.1, from coordinate 9,310 downwards.
GTAAATACAGAATTCTTTGTATTGAGTAAATTAAACAGTACTGAGGCTAAACATGTATCAAAATGTAATAGTCAACCTGAAAGATGGAAAGGAACATGGGAATAAAAACTTCAGATAATAAATCATTGAGAATCTGACATCCTGAAAAAAAATGTCCTGTCGTAAAATGTCACGGTATTGTATCTAGAGGCAGCATTTACTTTGTGCTATAGAAAGAATCTATTTCTATTTGTTCTGTGACAGGAGACATAAAAGAAGCAATCAGCCAAGCATGGCATGTATAATATCGAAGTCTGAAGGGCAGGTTGTTTGAGATGGGTGTTACAGTTTTCATCTTGTATCTTCTTAGATCACAATGTTATTTTTAACAATATTCTACACAAAAAACTCATTTCAACACTTGTAGACATACAGGAGCATACACACAAGCAAAAATAATTTTTTACTGGAGTTTATTTACACCAAAAATTTCCATATTGAGCAAAAGCAAAATTAGACAGAGAAAAGTAAATCATCTTCTCTCCACAAGACACTAACAGGATAGGTGTCTAAGAAAGCTAACCCACTCAACAAAGGAGATGGCAATATCTGAAAGCCCACTGAAAGAAACACACAGTACCTTCTTTTAAGACTGATACATTGGTATGTCTTCTCATTAAAAAAAAAAAAAAAAAAAATCTTTTAAGTAGATGTTGTGGTCTAAACCCAGCTGGCAACTAAGTACCACACAGCTGCTTGCTCACTCTCCCTCAGCATGATGAGGAAGAGAATTGGAAGGATAAAAGTGAGAAAACTCATGGATTGAGATAAAAAAAGTTTAATAACTGAAATAAAAATAGAAGTATAATAATGATAATAATTATTCTTAATTGTAATGAAAAGGAATATAACAAAGAGAAATAAAACCTAAGAAAGACAATTGATGCAAATGGAAACAACTGCTAACCATCAACAGACCCATGCCTAGCCAGTCCTCAAGCAGCACCCCCACCTGGCAACTTCACAACTAATTTTATTGCTGAACATTATGTTATAAGGTATGAAATATCCTACTGGTCAGTTAGAGTCAGCTATCTTGACTGTGTACTCTTCCAAATTCTTGTGCATCCCCAGTCTTCTTGCTGGTGGGATAATATAAGGAGCAGAAAAGGCCTTAACACTGTCTAAGCACTACTTAATGATATCTAAAACATCCTTGTGTAATTAACAGTTTCCAGAAGAGATCCAAAATGTAGCAGCATACTGACTACTCTGAAAAAAAATGATAACTCTATCCCAACTAAAACCAGCACAATAGGTCAATATTTCTTCAAAGTAACACCACCTATCATTATGGTTACATTCAACATAATACATCACAAAGCTAGTTTGATTATTAAGATGATGTTTTAAACTAAGACTTATATGGGTGGAACCTAACACAAGTATCAGGTATGTTTATAATTTGTTAAACCAAAAAGAAATTATAGTTCTCTGACAGAATATTTATTTGTAAATTCATGTTGAATTTTGCCAGATGAGTGGCTTGAACAAATACTTAGCAAGTGAAAACACATTTTGAGTCTCCAGCTCTCAGAAGAAGAATGGACTTTGTCTTAAATTGGTCTGTCATCTGGAATCCATCCATTTCTTCATTAATGCAGAAACAAACTGGGAAGCTTCTAGGCCATTGAGGAATTAATTATTTTTGTGCACTTGGTTTTAGTCTGAATCCAGCAGCACCACAGTTTTAACTATAGGACAAAGTGGACTTCCATCCTTAAATCTCCCATATAACTTGAATTCCATAGCTCTTGCCACAACGCCAGAATACAATTCTCTTTACTGAAAGTGAGACCCAGCATTGTTCCCTATGGCTGGAGGACAGTGTCCCTCTCAGGTGAGGCAGTACACCAGGCTGGGCACATGCAGCCAGCCTCATGGCAAATCCCTCTTGAAGAATCTGGGTGCCATTGCCATTCCTTGGGGTTGCCAAAACCCCCAACCTGCAGAGATGCAAGGGGAATTTGGTTGAGGTGGGAAGTGTTGGTTCCTCAAGATTTTTTAAGGATTTTGTGGCCAGTGTTGTAGCTGAGAGTGGCCTGGCCTTTGGTCTGGCCCAGTCTGATCTGACCTGCTGCTGCTCTCAGGAACTGGAGACATGTGGAATGGGGCAGTCTAGCTGGCTGTGCTGGTGCTGGTCAGCTCTGATTGTGTGCTGGGGGCTGCCAAGAGAGGCAGGAAGGTCAGCAGTACAGTCCCACACACCCTGGATGAGAGGCCAGAATGGTGCCTCCAGCCTTCCTGTGGGCAGAGAGATTATACCAATTCCAGCCTAGGCACCTATTACCAAGCCTCACCTGGTCACTGGCTCTAGCCTGGAGGATCCTGAGTGGACCTAGGTCTCCTCTTATGAGTACCCAGTTCAGCACAGTAGTCACACTTCTACAAAGTGGCCTTGCCTCTCAAGGCAGAGCAGCACCAGTGAGAGCCTTTGGCATTACAGGAAGAACAAAGGAGGTGCCATGACCTGGAGAAACAAATGGGCTAGTGGCCATAACAGCTGAGGCTGACAAACACTCCAGAGGAAGTAACCAGGGGCAAATGGACCTAAGTAGGAGAGCATCTGGCAGAGGTCTCTGAGATGACCCCAGCTGGAAGCTGCCCAGCTTGACACCGAGTGCCAAGAGTCCTTGATACCAGAGCACTTAGTGAGGTAAGGATCATGGTCAGAACCCCAGGCACACCCTCTATTGCTCGGATGGCCACTTGGTCAGTGCTAGCAGGAGTAATCTTCCCCTCTGTTCATGCAGCATCACCGTCAGAAAGGGTTATGCCTTTCCCTGTCCCTTATCCCCTGAAGGTGTTCCTTTAGCTCTTGGTAAACCCTTCAAAGATCTGTCAGACCATGACTAGGGCATCTGCAGCTACACAGTCAGAAAGGAAATTTCTGCTTCGGTGACTTACCCTGCTTCTTCTGTCTGCTTTTTGCCTCAATCATAACGGCACTGGCTAACATCACACCAGCTAGTCTATGACATAGATCTGCAAAAGCACCATCTGCCTTCAGTGCCCCTTCTCTGCAGGTGAGCCTCTCCAGCCTTTAGAGCAAGGCAGATCTGGCATATCCCTGTCCTTCAGGCATTGATAGTTTAGCATTAAGGTTTTTTTCCCACATACAGAATCTGAGTCAAGATCTTTATCTGACATAAGCTGACATAAGCTGACGTCTCTATTACAACGAATCGAGTTCTGATCAGCCAGATCAGTAGTCCTTGTTAAACACGATCAGGACAATCAGGGAAAGAGTGTTCAGAATATTATCTACAAATGAAATGAATGTTTTTTTTTCCATCACTGAACAGGTTTATTTCTGTCTGTGCTATCAATGACAAGTGTTTCTTCCCTTCCCACTCAAGCTTTTTTTCCAGCTTGTCATGGATAAAAAGTTATGATGTAAGCTGAATGATGGAGAATGTAAAAGCAGGAATCTACTGTGAAGCTCAGCTGGTTCTTACAGAGAGGAACCATATAAAAGTTTGATCAAACTGGACTTTAGAGACAAAATGGTTGCTTAGAAATAACTGAATTAAGGAATTAATTTCTAATCATCAATTTGTAAACATGAGTTCATTTCTAATCCTGGGCCAGGAAAGTGGAAATTTTACCATACTATACTGCTGAAATACTGAGGAACAACACCAGGAGCTTGGTAATCTTGAGAAGAAAACTTACGAATCATAAAATATTACTGGCTTTTTTTTTTTTTTCCAGCAGGTACCAAATGCAATAATGCATTAGAAAACCAATGCAACATTATTTCCTTCCGTACAATCTGGTGATTTTTATGTTTTCAGAGTCTATAGAAGATATGTATACTACCATAAGCAATTCAGCATTTGTTCATGTAATTAAAACCTGTGAGATTAAATGCTCTGTTTGTCAAAACACAGGGTCATCTTTAGCGCTGAAGTACAAAATAAACCCAACATTTTTAGGACTAGGTTAATTTCATTGTGAAACAGAGTTCAAAAATAGTTCAGATGAATTGAAACCTCTACAAGACAGAATTAAATCCTTCATAATACTTCTCAATATTAGACTATATGCAACTAAATTTAAATACATACATATAAGAAAGCAATTAAAATACCTGAACACATATATTTAGAGCAATTTTAGATGCCCTAGAATACTTGAGGTGTTTGCATAGACCTTACTTTGCTGACATAAGATCTATGGGAGATCTGTGAAATTTTACTGGGAAGGATACTCTACAACATCTAGAATAACTCTAAACATCTGACTTTAAACACTTAAATGACTGCACAGAGAGCTTTCACATACCTACAAAAAGATGTTTAGTGTCATGTAGGAGTTTACAGGGCATTTGAGACATCCAGACAGAGTAGGCAGAAGCTCTCCAGCTGGAGATGATGTTGACCTTTGTAACACAGACTTCTGTCACCACCAAGCCAGCAGCTGACCGTTGTGTTTGAGAAAGCTGATTCCCCATGCAAAAATTGCTTTTTCTAACAAACACTCTGCCCTTGAGTACATATGGAATAGATCTAGTCCATGAGTTTGTTGGTTCTGTCTGGTTGTCTGGTTTCCTGTCCTTGAAAATAGCCTAGTTGTCATCTGGGCTCAATAAGTTGCTTAGTTTTAGTATATTTTTGTCAGGAGCAAGGATTAAAAAATCTTTTTCTCACGGCAAACAGTAATTTGTCAGGATCTATGGAAATATCCTAATGTCCTCTACCAATGACATGGAATTATTGTGTGATAGGCCATCTGACTGCTGTCATAAACCCACTGCATTATTTTACAAACCTTCTGGTGTATCTCAATGATTCATAATTAACATCATCTATAAAATGTCTGAAGCCTTTTGTGAGAACAAGGACCACATAGCTGTGCATTTTAAATTAATGAAATATGCAATATACTTGCATATAGGTGTATTGAGTACACATGGGGTTAGCAGTTTATTAAAATTATACGTTTAACATTGAGGCTTAAATATCTCTTCTCTACAAAGTCTTAGCAAAGAGTTCAGGCTATGCAAAGAGGTTACTGTGCTTGCCAAAACATACTGGATACTCGTCATCTCCTCTGTTTCTATACTTTGTAAGTATCCATGGTCTCTCTAATTGGTGTTCTGTCCTCCTCCCATATGCAAAGCTTCACCTGGCTGAAAGCTTTCTCTTCCTTAGCCTGTCAAAAAAGTAGTTTACTGAGGTGGTATGGGAGATATTTGGAAATGCAGCAACAATACTGACAATGACAAAGATTTTAAAAATCCTTCTGTGAAACTGGGACTTTGTTTTAGTTTGTTACAAAGATCCTAAAATCCAGTGCTGAGTTGAATGATCGCTATCTTGTACGTGTGGGAACTGAACAAATGAATAAAGCTAGAAAGTTAATATTTTGATGTTAAGATATTAGCAATCACCCACTTGTACTGTCTCCAAGAGAAAGAAGAGTGGGATCAGAATTTAATCATCAAATCAAGCGTTAATTACAATTAGTGAAAATGTCAGAGTAATAGATGTATAAGTACTCAAGATAAGTACAGTGATAGAAAAGATGTCTTCATATTTCTAGAGCAATAAAGACCTGTTTTGAAGATAACATAAAGATGAGGATAATAGCATATAATAAATTAACCTTGTGCACTCTAAAATACAACAGTAAGGGAGACGTACATACGTAAGATTGTTCAACCGATCTTAAAATAGTTGTTTAATTTTAAACATAGGATTATTTGCTATTTAGAGGAATCTTTGTGTCTCCATTAACTATGGAAGGAGACTGGGTGATTAAGAAGAGCTGAGTAATTTTTAGGATAGCCATTGAGATTCATCCATCTTTAAGCAAGGATTCATAAAAGAGAATCATAGAATATTTTGGTTTGGAAAGGACCATTAAAGGTCATCTAGTCCAAACCCCTTGCAGTGAGCAGGGACAATTCCCTCTGTTTTTCTGTGAGGGAATTCTTTGACCTGCTGTCAGAAATTTCCTGCAGACACAATTCATTAAATTGAGGACAGTATGAAGAGTTTTTATCCCATGTTTCAGTGACATTGTGTAGCCATTCACTGCAACGTGAGGTGTGATAAGAGGGATCAGGATGCACTGTTGTGGCCTATTTGCAGCCAACAGATTATTCTTTCCTGGAGGTTGGTTGTAAATACTTTGTGTTCAAATGTGAATGACACTAAGGGTGAAGGTTAGGTTGCCTTGAAAAGATCCTGAGATGCTGAATGATACAGAATTCAAATTATATGACTGGAAGTGACAAAATGGTTCAGAAGTCCAAAGAATATAAAGATGTGTGGTTCCATAGTCTCAGCGTTTTTAACATGATGCTGAGATCACTGAATAGTTTATCATTCTGAGATAGCTATCCAAACAAAGTTATTATTAAAATTCAAAATTATTTTTAATAATAAATCTGAATATAATGAACATATTGTAGTGAAAGTCATTCAAGGGAGTACTTTGTAATATGAAGGTTACAGCTGGGCACTTAGTAATTTGCAAATATTACTTATCAAGGAAAACACTACTTCAAACTGCAGTATTTATTAAAGAAAGCATTTTGTAATATCTCCTTAGAGAACTAAGAATAGTTTGTTAATACAAGAAAGACTAATGAGTCATAAAATAATATTGCACCTATATTCTTGACATGCATTAAGACTGATAGAAAAATAGCACAAATTAGCAAAAATATGTTTCCTCTCTTGAAGCTCTTAGTGTCCAATTAAAAGGAAGATTCAGCTATCACACATTAAAGAGGAATTAACACATTTAAGGCAAAAGAAGAGCACTTAGAATGGCATTATGTGATTATGTGAGCTAGTTATATGCATCAAGCAATGATTCCAGATGTTTTTTTCTTTATCTTTTGACTCAGAATTTCAAAAACTTTTAGAGTTTATGTTGATTTATTCCAATTGACATTTATATCTGAATTTGAACTGACTTAGATTTGGGCATAACTGAGTGCTAATAAAAGTCTAAGATTTAAGATACAAGTTTAGTAATAAAGAAAATTGTATCACTTCTTTTCTGAGGATTAAAATCTCTCTAGTCCCTTCTTTGTTACTTAGACCTGAATTGCTATGGAGTTCTTCTAAGACTGAGCAGGATCATCTCTATTTTTGAACTTTGGAAATCTACACTTTAATTTCAACCATACTAGCCAAAAAAATGCAACCATAAAAGAGTATTATTTCTGTTCTTTTCCATTCATAACTTATGAATAGACTTTATTAGTAGTAATATTCGTAATGATGTTTTAAGAATCAATGGTAAAGTCACATTTATATCTTTATCCTGTTATAAATTACTTATAATAAACACTGGAAAAAAGAGTTGATAACTATAACTTGTGTTAAAGTAAATAGGAAAAGTTCATCACAGATTTGTATAGAATAGCTAAAATTTTATTATGGTTCTATATTAAGCTTACTATCAAGGATAAGGGCTTTATTTTGCAAGATACTGCACTTGAACGTGAAAAGAGAATCTCTTACAAAAAAAACCCTGTGCGATCTAAACAGGGAAGATGTAAAAAACATGGGTAAGGTTAAATTGTTTTTGTAACAGGTGTAAGGTGAAGAAATACTACTACCCTTTTCTCATGCCAGGTAAAAACCATCTGTGATAGAGTTAAAATGAAGCTCAGAACAATCTGAGCTCACCAGCTTTATCAGAAAGAAAGAATAGCTCTGTGGTTATCTTTGATCAATACAATGATATACATATGCAAACTTAATATTAGTCTGCAAGTACCTTTAAACAAATAGTTAACTTCTAATGATGACTCAAAATGCAATTTGCAAGTTTTCCAAACTCAAGTACAGTAAAGCATAAGCACTTTGTTAGCAAAGTATTGTCTGAAATCCAATGGATGCAGTATGGGCGTCAAGCAGGAGGAACTGGAGGTCATTGTGCAGCTGTCATCATGGAAATGTGGTGGGATGACTCAAATGATTGGAGTGATGCAATTCATGACTACCAGCTTTTCAGAAGGGACAGGTGAGGAAGGCGAGGTGGTGGGGTGGCCCTCTATGTCAGGGAGGGATATGAATGTCTACAACTAAATGACAGAGATGACAAGGTTGAGTGTTTTTGGGTAGGACCACAAGGCCGATACTGTGATGGGAGTTTGTTACACACTGCCCAATAATGATGATGAGACTAATGAAATACTCTATAAGCAGCTGGGAGAGGTTTCACAATCACTACCTATTGTTCTCGTGGGGAGCTTCAATATCCCAGATGTGTGCTGGGAATATAATGCAACAGAGAGAGAGTGGTCCTGGAAATTCTTGGAGCGTGTGGAAGACAACTTCCTGACGCAGCTGGTGCAGGAGCCAACTAGAGAAGGTGCCCTCCTGGACCTGCTACTTGTTAACAGAGAACGACTTGTAGGAAATGTAACAATTGGAGACCATCTTGGGCTTAGTGATCATGAAATAATAGAGTTTTCAATTTCCAGAGAAGTATGGAGGGTGGGCAGTAGAACTGCCACCTTGGACTTCCATAGGGCAGATTTTGGCCTGTTCAGGCAACTGGTTGTCGGTGTTATTGCGGAGGGACACTCAGAAGGACTACAAAGATCCAGTGAAGCTGTGCAGGGAGAAAGTTAGAAGGGCCAAAGCCCAACTAGAACTCAATCTGGCTATGGCCATAAAAGACGATAAAAAAATACTTCTATAAATACATTAACAACAAAAGGAGGACTAGGGAAAATCTTCATCATTTATTGGATGCAGTGGGAAATAGAGTGACCAGGGATAAGAGAAAAGCTGAGGTATTTAGTGCTTTCTTTGCTTCAGTCTTAAACAGCAGGACTAGTTGTTAGCTGAGTAACCAGCCCCTCAAGCTGGAAAACAGAGATGGGAAACAGAAAAAGGCCTCCATAATTAATGAAGAAATGGTTAGTGACCTGCTGCACCACCTAGGCATACACAAGTCTATGGGGCCAG
>VWZK01019064.1:65831-99413 GCA_013396935.1 Baryphthengus martii | reverse complement strand
AAAATCAATAAAAAAACCCCCAACAAACCAACCATATTGTAATTGTAAAATGTCTTTTGGCTGTAGAGAAGTTTGCAAGTAAAAAGATTTTGACCTAATGGATTTTCATTGAAGTGAGGCTAGTAAGGGATGAGTGCAACAAACCTGGACTCATAGACAGTCAAAAAAAGGCACTTCCAGAAAGCAATTCTGATTATGTTCTGGAGGATCAACCTTTCCCCATGAATTACGTAAGGACCTTAGGACAACTCGACTCTTAAGGTAGGTGTCTTAGTGAGCTTCCTAAAACAGTAACAGACAAAACAGAGTCTCCTGTGAAATATCCAAAATATTCCACTGTATTAAGTATTTTTGCATTCAATCCCACATTCTCATCTTCAGCAACTCTATAAATGCCTTCCTGTCTGTGAAAGCAAATATACATATTTCCGTTTCACAGCAGAAGGAAGAGCACATTGAAATCCAATGCGCAAAATACTCTTCTTTGTTAGCAAGAGTTTCGAGAAATTTGGCTACAAGGGAGGTGTAAACATAAAAGAGAGCTAAGGAAGCCCCCTATCATGTGATCTCCTGATTAATGCAGATTGCAGGACATTTTATGTTATATTTTTCAAATACAATATGGACATTGGTTAAAGCAGTGACTGACGTGTTATATGGGGTACCTTTGAGACACACTGCACTTTCATAACTGAACACCAGCCCCTATACATAGATAACAACAATGTTTACACTTCTTCCTATGTTTTGCAGAGGAAAAGGATTTCAAGGCAGCTAAAATATTTTGCCATTTCTACCCACTCATTTGAAAAATACTGTGTATTTCAAAACACTATCTTTTTCCTCTCTTTATTTTAAAGAAAATCAAAATATCATTGAGCAAAAAGGAATCAAAAGGAAATCCATTTGTATAGCTGCAACAAAAGAGTCATGCCAATTTCTGAAGCATTAATACTGTCTGCAGTAGGATGCTAGCTTTGTAATTACAGAAATGCAACAATAGGGGGATTGTGCAATTTTAGGAGAGAAAAGTTCTACATAAAAATTCCAGCTGTGAACATGTGATCAATCCTTTTACGGACAAAAAAAAATAGAGACACTTCCTTATATTTACATTCAATTTCTATGTGCACCTACAGTTCACTCACATCCTCTACAAACTTATCTGTGCAGTTATTCCTTTTCTTCAGGCACAGAATAGAATAATACCGTGGAAAAAAAAAAAATAAAAAAATGCACACCTCACTATTCTTGCTGAGAGGTTACGTGATTTAAGAACAAACTCGAAAGAGAAGTCAAGTAATAGGTAAGCTCAAAAATTAAATAATGAAGAGAACTGTGCATTAAATGGGCCAATTTGAAATACTCTGTATTTCAGCATAATTAAAATTTTACATATTATGATAGAACCAAAATCAGCCAGTATTTTTTTCTCCTAGCAGAAAAAGCCAGATTAGAAACGTAATTTAAGATAGAACTGGTCAACTTGACGGAAAAAAAAAATAAATAAAAAGAAAGCTTACATTAATTTATGGAATACTTCAAAACAGGAATAAATGAAAATGAATTAAAACGTATATATCATCTGCTGGTTCTTTCCATCACGAGAAAATTTTCAGGTAGCCAACTGTTTTGAAATAAATTTCCCTGCAGTTGCTATAGTGATGATAATAAAGTTCCTACCTCAATTTCTGTGATAGAGGTTCCTAGCAGAACACTTGAAAAGGTAAGCTAATCATAATGAAGACACTGTTAGTTCTCATGCTCAGAGCAGCCTCCTTGAATTTAGTTCACAATTACAGGACTCCTCCATTGTTGTCAATTTTGTTATATGCACATTATCATAATCTTCCTCCATGTGAGCAGTAAGAAATTAAGCAGCAGAAAGAGTACTACTCTTTTCTTCTAGGTTAAGTCAGTGGACAAAGGATACTGAGGTTTGCTACAATAAACAATGACTGAATCAAAGATCTTTCTCTATTAGCTGTCGTTTGTTTTGGTTTGGTTTTTTTTCCCGTTACAAAACTGTATTTTTCTAACCATGTAATGACAGCACATTTTTTTTGCTTCTAGAATACATATTGTTCAAGTCTCATTTTATCTCAGTGTTGATGCAAACTAAATAGCTTTAAAGCAGACAGTTACCTGTCAAAATGGATGAGTCATCAAAGCAATGTCAAAGATAAAACATTATTGCTCAGATGTATGTTCTACGGCAATAATTTTGTAAAATAACATAATTTACTTTAAAACATTTGTGAAGCTAAAATAGCTCCCCTAATAGCTGGTTTAGAAGGAAAATATGCAAAACAGCTGACAGAAAAAAAATAGAATGTCATTAAATATTATTTAGATAAATAAGATAAAACAGAAATATTAAATCTGCCAAAAACTAGGACTAATCGTTGTGAAAATAGTGTTTTAGTAAGGCACTTCTAAAAATACCCATTATTTGCAATTGTGATGTAACTATATATACATGTGTGTTTCTGTGGAAGAGCCTGTATGTGTTTTGATGTCTGTGTCACTGTCATTAAAGGTGTCTGAGCTCACCTCCTTCCGCTACTTTATTGCTCACATATATACCGTGTCTGTACTAAAGAAAATATTCTATTTGTTTAAAAAAAAAGGTGTTGGAAATAATAATAAAAAAGTCACCTAAATACAAATTAAAATCCAATAAGATCTAAAGCTTGCTGTGCAAAGGCACAAGTACTATGATGAGAATATGTCATGTAATAAGAGAGATCAAATAAATTAATGAAAGCCCCTGCCAAAGCTAATGGCTGTGATGTCCGTAAGCTTTTAATTAATAACTTTCATTATTTTGAAAGTCCTTTACAGCTGGACTCCTAAGGAGTCAGAGCTCCAACAACCAAAAAGCAAAGCTGGTTATGTAGATTTTTTTTCCATGGACTAACATCCTTATCCTATCTAGAGCCACATTCTCAATAACAGCGTATGTTCTTTGGCCAAATGTGTGAAACCTTAATCTGACCAGTGACATTCAGGTCAGGAGTACACATATGGTATGCCATACTGACTCAATTAACCATCCATCAATTTAATTGCATAATATATCAGAAGATATATTCCACTAGTTAGATGCAGGCATGGAAATAAATAAGTAAGACAAAGCAACAATTTTCTGTTGTTTGTTTACCTTAACAGGAATATTAAGCAGAAACAATAATATATTGTGTAAAGTATTCTTGTTCTTTGAAAAAAAAAAAAATTTTTTTGACAGCTAAACTCATCAGAGGCTGCTAGTTTTAGAAATGATACTTTTTGTAATAAGCAAGCGTAGGTGGAAAGCACACCTTACAAGAAAATTACAGCACTTCCACTGCTTCTAATCACATTAATGTAGGGATAAGGGAAAAAGAAGGTATATTATTTAAACATTATGTAAATTATGAAGAGAGTTAACACATTGCAAACTTATAAGTAGTGACATAATTGAGTTGATTTATGCAATCACTCCAGACATCAAATCCTTCTGGAATAATATACATGACAAAAAATGACAACATGGTGACAAGTTTAAAAAAAAAAAAAAAAAGAAAAAAAAAAAAAAAAAAAAAAAAAAAAGAGGAGGAGGAGGAGAAGAAAGAAGAAGAGGAAGAAAATTAAGGTTATATTTTAAATACTCTAGGACAAAGGCTTGAAGTAATAGAAGCCAAATATACAGCCTTCCAAACTGGAACTCATTGAAGACAAAGATTTCAAGCTCTGGACAGTATCAATATTATCTAACACGAGCTCTTCAGAATTCGCATTACTTTTAATTTGTTCATTTCAAAACTCTTTTCAGTGGTGCCCTGTCATAGGACAAGGGGCAATGGGCACAAATTGGAACACGGGGAGTATCACCCCAACAAAAAAAAAAGCTTCTTTCCTGTGAGGGTGACAGAGTCTCAAACAGGCTGCCCAGAGAGGTGATAGAGTCTCCTTCTCTGGAGACTTTCAAAACTCACCTGGATCTGTTCCTGTGGGGCCTGCCCTGGGTGATCCTTCTCTGGAAGAAGAGTTGAACTCAATGATCTCCAAAGGTGCCTTCCAACCCCTACCATTTTAGGATTCCATGATTGCAGAAAGCTTACAGTTGTGACCATGTACCTCTACATCTGAAAACAAGCAGCTAATTGGAAATAAAAAAAATACCTGACCTTGTTCTTGTTGATTTGGGGCGTCTGAGAGAGGGTGCTGAAATTTCCTTCTAAAAGTATTTTCCTTTAAGAAGATTTGCAGACTGCATTGCAAGCAGAGCAGCCAAGGATTAAGATTTGCTCCTGAAAGAGCAATACATGCTTAACCAAGAAGCAGAAAGCAGAGCATGATACTGAAGGTGTTAACTCACACCTGCCAGTAAATTGGAAAGGTAACAGTTCAGTTATTTGTGTTTCCTTTTTCTGAGGTTACACCCTCACTGCATCAAGGATTGAAGGTGGCACATTTTAGCTCCTGCTGGACTCTGCGACCAAGACTGAATCAGGATGGAAATCAGCCCAGGCTTACTTTTAGTTGGTGACTCCAGCAGTTTAGAAGATGCTACAGGACATCTGTAACTCATGGGCAGCAGCTTACAGAGGAGGCTGGAGTAGCAGCTGACAAGGGAACTACTTTATCCAACCTACTCAGAGAAATTAATAGCACAGCTGTTAAATCACACACATCTAATAGCCAAATTAATATTTTTATCCTAGGATATCTAACAAATTCAGAGGCTGTAGTTTTTTTCTCCATGAAACATCCATTTACTGTAACAAACATATTCATAAAAATCATAAATTATTCATGGTGAGCTCAGGAACAAAAAAAAAAAATAATATCCTCTTCGTAAGAATTATTGTTGCAAATAGTTCCCTTCCTTTTATTACTACTCTGATTTTAATATAGCTGGTAGATTTAATTACCCAGTTCAGGATATATTTGTAAAGTTATAAAAAATTGAAAGTCCTATAAAATTAATAGTTATTATGGCTAATCCATGATTAATACAACAGCTGATGATTTTTACATTTTCCAGAAAAGCAGTTTAGAGAATATAATTTCTGAAAGCCAGTTAGAGATTGAGCCAATATTCTGACAAAGCCACAAACCTGCTCATTCTTCCTCTCTGAAACGCACGTGACTGAGATGGTGGTGGTGCAACCATCAAATCACAACGTCAGTCACCCTAGAAACTCAGTCACCATTTCATCACAAAAGTCATAGTGCTACCCAACGTGGGAAGCTCCTCCGTTACAATCTGTGAGGCCAAAGGGCCTGGTGTAGCACAGAAAACCCAAATTCAATTCTTACCATCTCACGCTGCCATGTGGCAAGCTCTATTTAAAACTACCACATGTTAAGGAAGCATTGTCTTGGTATTGGTATTAGATGCTATAACATGTAAAATGATGTGACAGGAGAATATATTGTGATTTAGAATTTGCTGCTCTCCTGTTAAAATGTAGACACTGACTAAAATGACTAACAAAGGGGATCCTACAAATTAACAACCTGTGGTTTGGGTGAAAAGGTACTCTTAAGAGATTCAAAAATAACATGTTAAGGTTTTTACTGGGGAAAAAAAATATTCTAATGGAAAGGCGTGAAAAGGTAAGGTACTAGAGAAACACGTTAATTGGGATATAAATTAGAATGACTACATCTAACAGACCAAACTGCTCCTCAGAAAAGGGAGGCATGTAGTATGGTTTATAACGAGGCAGTCATCAAACTGAACCCAATAAACACAGGCAAACAAACATGTCCTGCAGATAGTCTCACAACATCACTCTCTAAATATCTCATCCGCACAAAAGCAAGTCCTGGCTTTTTGTAGCGTTTTAGTTTGGCTTGGCTTTGGATTTCTTATTTTAAACAAAAGACTGATGCATTACAAACAGGCAAGAGTCTGGATAAATAAGATCTGGTGTTTATTTATGGCAATTTCAAAAAATGTTCAGATAGTAAACAAAACTTTAATTACTTTAGAAAGATATAGAATCTGTTAATATAGGATATAATGCTAAACAATAATCACCAGAAAGCCACCTCATTATTATTGGGTTTGTGTTTGATACGAGTTTGGCCCAAGGCAAAGCCCAGGGCTTTATTTATTTAAAAGGGTATGAAAACAAGGCAATATGCATGTTTCATATTAAATATTGCGATGGCTTTACACTCTGTGAAATGCAATGAGAGGGAAACATTGTGAAGCATGGGGGAGAATTTAAAAATTTATCTTTGGTTGTACTTTTTTCCCAGGCATAAGCAGACTTTCTGAGAGATTATGGGAATACTAATAGCCACTGTGGTGTGGTAATTTATTATAATCTCACAGCACATTTACACATGTATATACGCACACACTCCACATCTATAGCTACATCTGATTTGCCCGTTATATTATCTGTTATTCTTTTAATTGCAAACTCTGATGAGTTTAAGTCAACATATTTCCTCACTGCTTCTTCTGCTTGTCAGCTGTAGCTGGATTGATAAAATGCAAATGAACAAATCATTAACGAGTACTGGTTATGAATCTCTCAGGCAGTTCAGGACCCTATCAAATCCTGCACCTATTACTTTGTGTGATTGATGTACTATTGTAAGTGATTGTTCCTGATCTTATTAAATCTTATTGATTTTTTCCCAGTTTCTATTTTATGCAGGACCAGGCTTGGACTATTATGAATGTTGCTGAACATTGTTAATCAAGCTTACACAGCTATTTTGATGGCAAACAATTAGAACTCTGAAGCAATACCTCGCAATTAGCTTCAGGGATATGGACCTCGGCACCATAATAATGAAAGAGACCTTCTGCTTCAAGCAAGGTAATGAGATTTACAATTATGACCCCAAATAACCTTTGAGAAATAACCCATCTGCAAACATAGATGTGTTTATCAATAATCTGTGCCCTTTTTATGAAAATATATTTTAATTTTTTTTCTTCACGTATGAATCATTGTTTCTACTAAAACAAAGTGTATGAAGTCTTAAAAAAATAACAAATATATACATTGAAAATCTGTACATATAATCTGAATCCATTGGAGGGTTCTACAGAATGGTAACATTCAAGTTTTGTAAGGAAAATAACACAAAAAACTCACGAGAAGATATGGACACATTATGCAAAGAACTTGGGTGGTTATTATTGCTTGAAAATATAAATTTGCATGTGTAGTTAATATACATACCTGTTATACTACATATACAGTAAGTAGACATAGACATCCATAAATATGTATCTTTATTAATCCACGGTAGGTATTTTTATTTGAGCAATGCAACGAATAAAAATGTCCTTGTTTAATTGCTTTAGAAACCAAAGTCATTAACACAGTTTTGGGTATTTTAATAAAGAGGGTAAATTTGGGAATTGATCACCACAGGGCAAATTTTTGGTATGTCAAAGAAATTTAATGTAAAAATTACTACATAAATAAAAGACAATGAATAATTTTGCCTAAGAAGTGAAATAGTGTATTTCCAAGCTTCTTAACTCTCAGCATTCATATTTTACTGTTGCAGCCTAAGCATTTTTTTTTTTCTGACCATTTAGTATTGCTATAAAATCTTCTACCTACCTATCACATTGCAACCAGAGATTAATCCACCTGGTTTTTCCTAGATAAAATATTTGCTAATTTCTTCAGTAATTTTTTTGCCAAAAAGAAAGCATTCAGCATCTGTAAAATGCATGCACATAAAAAAGGGAAATGGCTTGAGAATTAGGAAAGGTTTGGAGACTTTAAACAATTGAAGTTAAGGCTTTTATACTTTGGTTTAGCTGACAAGATGAAGAAGTGCATCAAGTCCTAATGCAGGAAAAAAAAAAATTCTCCCTTCTGTTTGCCCCTCATATCCAAATCTTCAAATTCCCTGTAGAGCCTAGCTGGAGAACTGTAGCTGGAAAAGACAATGGTAAGGATGATAACTTTTAATCAGTATGTTGATACAGGTTCTGAGTAGGATTCTGAGTGAAGGTGAGGGTGAATCCTACCATCACAGAATTATTAAGGTTGGAAAAGACCTCAAAAATCATCAAGTTCAGTCTTCTACCCAACACCTCTATGACCATGTCCCGAAGTGGCACATCTACCTATTTTTTGAACACCTCCAAGGATGGTGACTCCACTTCTCTGGGCAGTCTGTTCCAATGCTTAAGTACTTCAGTAAAGAATTTCTTCCTAATATCTCATCTGCACTTCCCCTGGCTCAGCGTGTGGCCATTTCCTCTTGTCCTATCGTTAGTCACTAGGAAGCAGAGGCCAACACTGGCCTCACTACAACCTACTTTCAGGGAGATGTAGAGAGAGATATGAAGACGCATAGAATGTCTTGAGTTGGAAGGGACCTTCAAGATCATCTAAGTCCCAACCCATCCTACTTCCAACACCTCCTACTAAACCAGGCTTCTCAAGGCAAGAAAGAATAGTATTTCTTAGAACTGTCATTTTAAAAATGTATCTTCTCAATGTTGCCACCATGTGCTCACAATGAAATTCAGAAGGCCGGAGGAAATTTCTGTGCATTCTCAAAGCAGCGTTGAAAGAGTTAAATGTAAGAGTTTAGCAAACCTGATGGGATTTTTGAAAGGTTCACGACCTAATTCACCCTGTGAGTTTTTTCTGCTTCTCTTTATTTTGAGCACAACCAATAAATGTGAGTTATTTTTGTGCTAATTTCAATTTTATCAAATAAATATATATTTCTTGCTGAATGTAATGGTTAATTAAATGCACATAATATGCAAAATATATAAAAAATGTTGTAGCTATACATTACTTTCTGACTGTTGTACAACCTTTGTAAACAAAGTGTAGTATATCAACTTTCTTGTGACAATAAGCAGATCTGTCATCCTGGGGACAGCTAAATGAATTATTTAATCAATAACAGAGTACATCTCCGGTGATAAGACAGGCTCAGACAAATTAAAAAGTGAATCAGGTATAGTATGTCACAAGATACACAGATAGTGTAACATACATTTAATATTAAGTAGAACAACACTAAAAAAAAAATCCCAAAACAAAACCCAGAGCAAAACATGAAGCCACGCTTATGCTTTTCCCCCCCCCCCCATTTTTTATTAAAAAATGGAAGGTAACTTAAAGTACTAAAGAAATCAAATGGTAAGAGACTTCATGAATTGATATATGTCTTCTCTACAAAACAAATGGTAGTAAGGCAGCTAAGGTAGGAGAGCATCACACAGTACAAGTGGCACTTTTAAGTATAATCCTGTAGCAAATCCAACTTCGTCTATCCACTACGATATTATCAAATCCTTTCAAATGAAAAAAAAAAAACAAAACAACCAAAAAACCCCAAGCAAATAAAGTCAAATCAAAAACTGCAAGACAAAACCAAAACACACACCAACCAAAAAAAACCAGCAAAAAAACTCCAAAAAAACTATCAGATTACTGAATGTTTCTACAACTGTTCAGAAATTTTGATCTCTTGACATTGGTGTACTCACACCTTTTGTTTTTCTCCCAACTGTGAAAGTCTCACAGCATCCGTGCTGCCTGTCTGGGTGTGCCCAGGCACAGTGTCAATATGTTGCCTGCTCTATCAATGACAGTTGTTGCAAGTTTGCAAGCTATATTCCAGGCAAGCATGGTCTTGGAAAAGGTCTCCAGTTTCTTAAACTACACCAGCTACCTGTAGGTTACATATACATTTTGCCCAAGTGTGGATAACATCCTCATAAATGGCCAGACTGGGTCAGATACTCTCCTGCTTCTGATCGTCATGAAAATCTACAAACAAACAAACAAAAAAGTAAGGCAATCACACAGTGATAATTTGCCCAGTAGTCTGCTCATCTATGTAAAAAGAGGAAGAGACGTGCCTAGTAATATTTACTTTTTCAGATCTTCTAGAATTATGAACAAAGAGAGCTTGTCACCTTTCCCTAAAATTTAGATAGGATTTAAAAAAAAATTAAAAATCTGTACAACTCCTTGTAGCTTCTCATATCTGGAGCCTTTTCACAAGCTGCGTTTACATTATTTCTAAGAAAGAGTCTGACAGCTCTAAAATTGCATAAACAGAGCCAAACTCTCTGATTTAAAAGTGGATGACAAACAAGGTAGCCAGAGCAGCTTTAACTGGCATATCTGCAATTCTGAAATTTTTTCAGGTTTGTTTTTTTATTTTTTCTCCAATGCTTCTTAAAACAAATAATTCAGCTGCTGTAATTAACTATTTTCCTTTTTGCTTCTTTCTAGTGTTCTCAGATACTTGAAATGGCTAAAATCCTTTCTAAGAAGGGAAGAAATTCTCACTTCTCTCTTTCTCTATTTCACAAAATGTGCACTAAGTCTGGAATGATGTATGTTTAGTGAAATGAACACAGTGTAGCTGTAAAGGCTGTTACTTTGATATGCAGGATTAAGGTTGGAACATATAGGCAGTATAAAACTTTGCCAGAAATCAGAATTTTCTAGTAGAAGACACAAATAGATAAAGATTTGCTTCTGTCCTGTATATGTCTATGTATTAATACAGGGTAATTATAGCTATAAGCCTTTGAATGCTGGTGGTAGTGATGTATCTCATTGCTGCCATTGGCTTCATGACAGCAAATTCCAATTCATCAAAGCAAACGCCTCTGCATTGCACATCAGGCATGATAAGCCTCTAATAACAGGGTATCATCTCCCAGCTATACATATTAAAGACATATGCATCCAAGTGCAATAGCACACTTTAAAAGTTGGGTTTCATGTGGGAACGGAGTATTTCTCAAGAATTCTTTTTAGCTTCTGTACATTTGCTTTCTTATTCTTCCATAATCCCTTTGGGATATTCATGTCGTCCAGGTATTTATTTGTGCAGTGGACTTATCATTTGCACAAATACCGATCTCACATCTGAGGTAACGCCCCCACCATGACACTTATTCATATAACTTCTGTCAAAACCTCACCTCTTAAGTCCTGCTGAAATGAAGCCCACATTTGGGGCAACAGGAATGAACAGAAGTGACTTGAAGTAAAACCACCCATCCATGAAAGCTCAATGCACAGTTTTAGGATGATCAGACAAAGATCTTCTTCAGCTTAATTTGTAGTAAGTTTCAATTTGGCCTCCATTTTACGTGTCTTATGTGTCATGCAACAAGTTCTGAAGTAAAAAAAAAAAAAAAAAAAAAAAAAAAAAGAGGTATGAATATTCTGGAAAAAAATCAAACCTCAAATAACCCCCAAAATTCTTTGCTTAGCGTGCACATACATAAAACGATTAGTTTCATATTATGATGGTGTTCCCTGTAGTGAATTTTCTCCACTAGTATTTATATCTTCATGCCATTATATTTTGGACAGCACTAAACAGATAAGATGCACTCAGAAAATTATAGTCACATGTCATCAGGAGAAGATATTAGCAAACAGCATTAGCTCCAGTAGTGGACATTTTACATCTCAGGTTCTGTTTTCACATGTGGGAAAACTCTTCAGTGCAATATAAACTGGCCAGATAGGAATCAGTGACACTGATGATTTGTTTACTTTGTTTTCCTATTTAAATAGAAGTGTTTCCTCATTAGTATTAGAAATGTCTTCAAATACCTAAACTTACACTTATTGCTCTTTTCTGGAAGGGAACATATATTGCTTTAATAAATATGCAGAGTACAGCACAGCATTCAATTCCAATAAATTAAATGTTGTAGGAAGCTGGAGGGCTTCTTTCCTGAGATTTTTAATAAATATCTACAGGTTGGAATTTTCTTATTTATTTTTAATTAAGGGAACATTACCAAAAGTGAAGTAATAATCCAAAGAAGTAAACACAGATATTTTTTTTAAACATTATTCACCTTTAAAAAAAAATTAGGAGTGACATTGCTCAACACATCTCTGAACTCTGAAATAAATTATTTATTTTTGTATCCAGCCTAAGAAAGACATATGTATTTCCTTCCAGAGCCTACATTCAATTTGAAGAGGTTGCTCAGTCCAGAAATGGATGAACGAATTCATGAATGAAAGAAGCTTTACCTTGGATATTCACCAGACCTGCACGTATTTCCAGGGATCTAGAGCATTATGACAGTGACAGACACAAGAGAAAGAACCTTTTCCAAAATATTCTCCTCCATCCACTCTCACACCTTAACACAGAAAGGTGTAACTACTCAAGGGAGACTTGTAGACATATTATTGGCAGCCTTCTAGGGTAGCTGTGGAATGAAGGTGGTCAGTGCCACAAGCTCAGGAGCTATGTGTCCACAGAGGTACAAAGGGAAACAAACTGAGCAAGGAAGACTGTTAATACTGTAAAACTTCAAGATGCTTTGAGTAATTGATTGAAAAGGACAGTGCTGACCAAAGCACAGTAAACAAATATAGACACTCTCATGGCTAGAACGGAGAACTTCTCAGGCATTAGAAGGGAGTTTATCTAGCTCTTTATGAGTCATTTTTCAAAGTGCATCTGCTGTGTCAATATCCTGAGTTTACAAATCTTGCGAACCAGTCTTTCATTGCATTTTTTTTCTGAAGGAACTATCACAGGAGAGTTCAGAATATGGTAGAAGTTTGGTACATATTGAAGTGAAAACTGTGGTAACAAAGCTTGATTCAGTGCTACTCAATCACTTGTGGTAGTATCAAAACTTTAAATTAAGAATGAAATTTCCAGTCAAGTATCCTTACTTAGGGAAAATATAATCGTGGAATAAGAAAAACTTCTGTACATTTTCTCCATTTTCCCTGTTTTCCATATATCAAACCTTAATTCTTTTATGCTATTATCTAATTTTTGAGTGGGTTTTCAAAAGTCACAAGGGACACGGAAAGATCTGCAATACAACTACCCACTTTAGGGAGTAAATTAAAAGGAGGGAAAAAAAGAGGTTATTGAAGACCTTTTCAGCCATGCAAAGGATTCTCTTGCTGTTTGGAGTGCACTGAAATTCATCAGGTATAATCTAGCTTCAGAGTTCCATGAAGACTTTCTGCCTTTGCATAACAAATTCTCTCTTGCTGCCTGGACTCTTGGCAAATTTCAAAGCACAGTGAGAAGAGGACTGCATTTTCCTGATATTCCTGAAATGCCTTAATGTCCAAATCAAGGCCATACTTTGTAGGTATATCTAATACATGACTAGGGCTAAAATGAGCCTATGAGTTTCTCCAAGAGGAATAGAAAAGCTCTTGAATGGTAAAATCCATGTGTAAGGGAACAGCAATCTTTTCTGTGACCCTGGAATGTTCTTTTCACAAGTGGGGTGTATCCCTGGACTTCCACAGCTGAGAAGAAAGCAGTTCAGCTGTCGTTTTCTAAAACCAACAAATACAAAGTCACAGTACAGAACACGTGGCATTAACATCACTAGCGCAGGACTCTGTTTTTCTCTGCCACGAAATTTGATTTTATATTCCCCAAATACCATTTTAATACCTTGAAAATAGACCTTAAGCATTTTCAGTAGATAATTGAGCCATGTGTGTATTTTAGGACAAATATTGGGAAAAGTCATGTTCAATACCAATGTCTATACCACTTAAACAATGAAACCATCAGGTAAGTAACAACATTTGGACAGCAAGTCAATATGACTATGAAAGATCTCCAATAATGAGCAAACTCAGACCAATACACTGTTTGAGTATTTGGCCTTCCTATTGACAAAGATTGCTTTCAATCACACTGTATCTATTACCGTATCAATCATCACTCTAAATGAATACAACATAATCATTGACGAAGACATCACTTAAGCAGAGGAACTAAAGGTTCTATAAAGGCAAATAATGAAACTTTGGTTGATCACCGTATGAAAATTAGACCTAATCCTTAATCATTCCTATTTTGTAAAACAAACAAATTGAAGCTAAAAATGATAACTCTATTTCTTGTTTCAGGAACTTAAAATACATGGAAATTGATATCACATTCTTAATTATTAAACATAATGCAATCCAATACTTTGTTTGCTACACAAATTAAGATATGGAATTGAACTGATGAAAATGATTTACGTGCAGGATTAAAATATTGGCAGCTTTATAGAGTGAAATGTCACTATACTGCTGTACCTTCAAGTTCTACATTTCCTGCTTTGAATCCCTGTCAGCCTTCATGAACACTGGAGAGTTTAATCAATGTTTCCTGTAGCCATAACATAACTCTGAATATTTTACCTGTGTAATAATCCAAGTGCTGTTTAGTACAAGTTGAAAGCAGAAATGACAAGCACATATATTGCAATTGGTGAGGTGACATTTTAAATTGCATTAAAATTAAAATCTCACACATTTCAGTGATTCCTTTCTCTTCATGAAAGCAACCTCTATTTTACAACAGCTCAATGTACCTTAAGGCAATCAAATCATATTTAGGATGACTCAGAGGTCATAAAATTCAAAGACTTATGAGTTCATGTATTTGAATCACTTTTTTAATTTATATGATACAAACCACTTGTGAAACAAGCATTTTATTTGCTTTATGTACTCCAAAGGGTGGAATTCAGATTGTAATTTATGCTATGTTTTTTTCAAGATAGTCAATATAAAAAATAATATCAAGATTGGAAAGGGAAGAAAAGACTATCATCTTGGTAAAATAGCAGTCTGCTTTCCTTATAAAACAACTTTGTGTGAAAATAAAAATATTCAAGAATGAGGAAATAAGCACAGTGGCGTCATATGAAGTTTAGGAAGTTAAATTGAAAATACAAGTAGATTAATATAAAGGTTGTTAAACATATGGAACTTTGTTCCAAAGTTTCAGATCAAAGCTGCTAGTATAACTAATTTAAAACCAAAGTTTTTTATAGAAAAGGGGAAAAAAAAAAGGATATTTTAGCACGATGTCACAACATAGAAGAAAGCCAAAGATAAATTTAAAATCCATTAGAAACCGTTTGTCTTTAAAAAGGTTTAATTACTATTATTTTCTTTATTTGAATAAACAAAGTTAGATTTTCTGCCACCTTTCCAAAGTAGATCCATGTATAATAGTCTCAATACCGATAAATTAAAAACCAATTAAATAACTTCACAAGGAAGGGATGTAAATATAAATTTTGGTTTAAAAGTTCCTAATTTATATTTAAGAGGTATCCCCTTCTGGATATTTTAGCAAACAGGTGCAGTGCAAGAAATGCATTATGTCATAGACATACGCTTGAAAATATATAGAAAAGACCCACTGGTACTGTCAATGACATTCTTTGTCCTATCACCTCTTCAGGACTGGACTAGATCTATTAAATAGCTGCTGGATTAGTATTTTAAGTGGTATTTTGCCTAGATGTACATTACAAGCATGCAAGAGATGTAATCTACTCCATCCTCATAGAATCACAGAACCATAGACAGGTTTGGGTTGGAAGGGACCTTTAAAGGTCTTCTGGTCCAGGCCTCATTCAGTGAGGAGAAACATCTTTAACTTGATCAGGTTGCTCAGACCCCTGTCTAATCTGACCTTTGAATGTTTCTAGGGACAGGACATCTACCATCTCTCCAAGCAACACATTCCAGTGTTTCATTGCCCTCATTGTAAAGAATATCTTCCTTATATCTAGTCTAAATCTTCTCCTTTTTAGATTAAAACCATTACCCCTTGTTCTTTTACAACAGGCCCTGCTAAAAAGACTGTCCCTATCTTTCTTATAAGCCCGCTTTAAGTGCTGAAAGGCCTTGCAGAAGTCCGGATAGATGACATCCACAGCTCTTCCCTGCCCACTTGTGTAGTCAGTCCATCGCAGAAGGCCACAAGGTTGGTCAGGTAGAAATCGCCCTTGGTGAAGCCATGCTGACTGTCTTGAATCACCTCCCTGTCCTTAATGTGCCTTAGCATAGATTTTGCTCCCTTGGTCCCCATCTTAGCTCCATCAACTTGGAAGGTAGGAGAAGAGAGGTTGCCAGTGAAGACCGAGGCAAAAAGTTGTTGAGTACCTCAGCCTTCTCCTCATCTGTTGTTACCAGCTGGCCAGTCTCACTCAACAGGGGCTATGCTTTCTTTGGCCTTCATTTTCTGGCTGACATACCTGCAGAAGCCCTTCTTGTTATTCTTTGCAGCCCTTGACAAGTTCAGCTCCAGCCGCTCCATGGCCTTCCTGACACCACCCCTACACAACTGGGCAGTGTCCCCTACACTCTTCCCAGGATACCTGTCCCTTATTCCACTGCCTGTGCAGTTCCTTCTTGCCCTTTAGTTTGACCAGCAGGTCAATTTCAGATATTTCTTTACTACAACTTGCTAGAAGATAATTTTGTTTAGTATGTCTATTAAAAGAGCACCTTCCATCAAAGCATTATTGTAATCCTCTGATTGGCCAAGATTTTACTAGGATAATGCAGATTGTATCAACAGCTTGCCAGACAAGTATGACTCGGGTGTTTTTAATGGGCATTTCACTTTTGCCCTCACTTATTCAGAACTGGACATGCAACATACTACAGTTGACATGGAGATTCTTTGATCTACTTTTATAATCCCAAAACACTGCAGATTTACAGCAGTGAGTGGGGCTTAGCGGTGTGACTTCCATTAAAATCAATGAGACTCTCAAGGCACGAAATCCCACACAACCATTGAGAATTAATTATTCATAATAATACATTTCTACTTCTATCTGAGCATTGCAAGCATCCTTTCCAAGATTAATTAATTATGGTTCAAAAGATGCACTGTACTAATTAGACAGGCAGTTCATACCCATTTTTGTATTTGTGTATACAGAGAAAATGCAGACAGCCCTGGATCTGTTTAAGGAAATTTCAAAGAAACTTGTTTTGGTAGGACTTTTACTGGTTTCTATGAACTACTGCTAGAACCAGTGGGAACAATAGTGCAAAAGTATTCCAGACTCCACTGTCTTATAGTAATTTTTCTCCCAAACACAAGAGTTAAGGGAAAAAAGCGGGCTCTCTGCATAAAATTTATCTAGGGGTAGGGCTCTGTTAAGATTTTCTTTTCCACAGCACACAAACCCAAAGTAACACAAGGAAAGTTGCAGTGAGTTCATGGTCAAGTCTGAAACAGAATCCACTCTTCTCAGATCCACACTCTCAATATTAAAAGATATTCCTTGTCTTTGTAAACATCTTGTTTAGTTTTCTTTCTTCTGCTGCTCTCTGTATAATCCTCCTTTATATTATATGTCATTTGCAAATGTCTACTTTCCATTCCAGGTCATCTTTCTCAGAGATGGCTGGACAACATTTTCACACTGCTTTGTAACTTCCACTTACCCTGGGAGTAGCCTTCATTCCAATTACTTTCTAAAGAAAAGGGAATACTTAGATTTTTCTCACATAGGGGACGGGGCTTTCGTTCAGATCTAATGAAGGGGAAACAGTAGCAGAAAGATATAACACTTTGTTATTAACATCAGAATAACTTTGCTCATCCTTTAAAAATTAGACAAACGTACATTGCTGTAGTTTATGCAAGTTATTATATTAATACTACAAAATCAACAAGCTGTGTGATTTTTTACTAAATATCCACTCCTAGAGCAATAAGAAATTCCAGTTAGCTGTTCAGAACGTCATTAAGCTTGTGGGAAAGAAGTCACATTCTAAAATGGCAATCTTATTTTGTTTCTGGTAAATAAACAGCAGAATCACTGGGGGGACTGGCTAAACTTCAGCTTGTCTTGAGCATTAGAGTATTTACCTCTGCAGCTACCCAAGCGGACTTGCAAATTGGGGAGTTTGCAATCTCAGCCCCGAGATTATCTTTCACTGGCAGTTGTAAAGCCAGAAACACACCTGCATAAACAAAGGCTAAGCTTCAGAAGGCTGTGGAAGGAACTTGCCAGCAATAATGCTTTTGTCTCTACCCATGCTTCTGTGCCTAAGAACACATGGTCCTTTCAGCAACTTAAAGGCAACGCATCTCTCTAAATTTCAAATCTCTTTTTTTTATTATCGGTTTAAGTCACAAATATAACATTAAACTTTTTTTTTCGTATCTGACTTATTAGATTTAGAGTGTTGGTGCACCAGTTCAAGGTAACTAAACAGCTTTATTATATCAGCAACAGCCTTGCAAGATATCCTCATTGTATTCTGAAGGACTTAATTTAAGGAGAAGATATCGTGAAACATTCTGGTTTTTTTTTTCTATTTTAGAGAGCCATAATGAGATAAATAGTGAGGAGATACAAAAGGAGAACTCTAAGATCCTATGGTAACAAGAGCAGGAGCCATACCCTTAATCTAATGGGATGTGTTTTGGTATAGTGTACAAAAAAAAATAGGTTTTCTCTTTGTATTAACAATACAGCCATCTCAGGAGCACTTGTCCATGCAGGATGCTGAATATTTATCCCTGTTTCTCAAGAGTTTTTAAACAGTATATCATTATTACAAGTGTTGATAGTTCTTCATCAAAGAAAAGAGGACTGATTTTCTAAATGGTCCCCCTTTGAATCAAACTTTTATAGTGCCCTATCCTAACTTCAATGGAAGCTCAAGCTCCACTTTAAGTGATAGCATGGAGACCATAACAAAAAAATAAAGGAAGCAAAACTTCTACTCTTACCATTGTATGGGCTTGTCAAGCAGAGACTGAAAACACCATTTTGTTGCTAGGTTCAGAAACTTCACAGCTCAAAGTGCAATATGAGAGGAAGCTGCTCTGCAATCGAAAATGAACAATAGATTTAAATAGCACTGAAGGAATGAAAATAGCTGGCTACAAGCCCGGAATCTATAAATAGTCCTAAACTTGTTCATCATAACTTCACCAATGATGACAACATCATCAGAAAATGAAACCAAAAAAAAACCAACAGAAAAAGAATAAAAGCGAT
This sequence comes from Baryphthengus martii, assembly GCA_013396935.1. Classification (NCBI taxonomy): domain Eukaryota; kingdom Metazoa; phylum Chordata; class Aves; order Coraciiformes; family Momotidae; genus Baryphthengus; species Baryphthengus martii. The sequence goes on along the minus strand of VWZK01019064.1, from coordinate 80,620 downwards.
GGACCTCAGGAATGAAAGGCCAAGCTTTTCCAAAGCAAGCTACTCAAGTTAGACAGGAATCATAGGGTGGAAAAGCACCAGTGGCAACTAATAATGCCATGATTCCTGCTACTTAATGATGTCAGGGAAGGAGGAAGGAAATATAAAAGGAATTGGTCTGCTGTAGGATTAGTGTTATTGATGCAGATTCCTAATTTTTACGGGAATGTTGAAATGTAATGTTTATCATTTGTCTCGAGCATGATGAATACAATATGTGATTTATACAAACAAAACCTTTCACTTAGCACAGAAGTTATGACATACCCTTCCTTCCTTTTTCCATGTAAATCCCTTTAACTGTTAAACAAAACCAGAAATAACATCAATATTACACAGGCGGTGGGGTGGGTGGAATGCGTGTGTGTTATTTTATTAATTTTTTTAGGCTTTCTTCATTGACATGACAAACACAGAACTACAAACTCTGTGGAACAATGTGATCACTAACATGAATAAAAATAACTCAAAATTATAGCAATCTATATAGAAAAAGCTGAGGGAAGAGAAAAAGTTGTAAAAAAGTACAGTATGACTGAAAGAAGAGCTAGAGAAAAAAAATTCAATTCATGTAGATGGAACATAGAGTATATAAAATAAGTTCAGAATAAAACAAACCCGAAACAGGTTCCAGTGCTTAACTGGAGGAAGCATGGTGACTTACCATATACACTCATGAAGTTGAGCAGGTGATTTCATCTTTCTATCATTTCCAGTTGATTTCTGAAATCCTTGGTCCCTTTCAGCTTTTTGGCATGAAAGTATCAGCTTTAGACTCTTTTTGCACTCAGAGAGCTTTATCAGAGATGTACATTGTAATAAGGTATAAGTCTTATGAAGCTATTTAAATTAAAAACGAAATGAAATGTCAAGTGGAAATATAACAAACATTGGGTAACATACAATATTTGAAATTGTAGTATCATAAAGTGACATTTGTTTAAAAAGGAAACTTCACTTCCGGTAACAAAATAACTTTATAATGCCCTTCTTTTGTTATTTTAAATAACTACATTAATAAAAATTGAGATATGATCCAAGAAGCTATTGTAAAATAAATTGAATATACTAATGCCACACACATACAAATACAGTGGAGTGAAATTTGGGTTTGCTATTACGTGAAGATACCCAGATTTCCTGGCCAAACAGCAGCATACCTGATAAAAACACAATAAAATGGACTGAAGGGAATTGTTAAGATGACTAGAATCATTAAGGTTGGAAAATACCTCGAAGATCATCAAGTCCAGCCTTCTACCCAACACCTCCATGACCACTAGACCATGTCCCAAAGCACCACATCTACCTGCTTTTTGAACAAGGTAGGTTGGGCAGGTATCTTAAAGTCATTGTACGTACCTCTTAGTGTCTGGGTAAAAAGTTTTATCGACGACTTGTGTTGTGGAGTATTCTTGAGGTAACAGAGTGGGTTAAAATGATAAAAAGAGTATGTGTGTCTAAACAGAAATACAAGCACATCTTACTTTAAAAAATATTCTACGAAGCTGTTATATAAACATTACACATAAATACCTCATTGAAAGCAATTAATATAATACTAAGTGCCAAGTTGTGAAAGCTAGAAATCTGTAGATTGCTACTGTCATTCTATCATTTATGGCAAAATAATACCGATACAATGCCCTAAGAGCAATATAGTGCCATTATGAGTTATAAAAGCCGCATATATTTTCCAGGACATTGATCTACTTATGGTGGAAANTAATTTTACCAGGAAATAAATTAACATATGGAGAAAAAAAAAAAAAAAAAAAGAAAAAGGCAAAAAGAAAAGAAAAGGAAAAAAAAAGAACAGAAAATCTGTCCATGTTCTGGTGTCAGTTTGACTGAGCCAGACAATCCTTCAACTTTTAAGAACAATTTAGGAGCCTTTAATTCTCCTCACCCCCTAGAAATGATGGTGGCTTGCCAAAGAGAAACAGGTTTTGTGCTAAGCCTTTGCTTTCACTCTATTCCTCCTACCAGATCTTCCTGCCAAAGACATCAGTAGAATTTGAAAGCAAAGGCTGTGGGCCACAGATAGAAATTCAATATTTTGGGGGAGAAAAAGACAAGCCCTGGGAGCTCTGTGTTTCACTGCTCTCTTCACTGCGGAGAGTGGCACTTGATGTGATCCTCACTGTTGAGCATGACACAATGCATTTCAGAGCTGAAACTATTGGACTGTAGATAGATTTTGCTTTAGGGTGGATATAGGTAGTGTTCTAGAATCAAGAAAATACAAAAAAAACCCGATGAGGATGTTGAGTTCTCACAAAGGAAATAAACTAAACATAATACAATAAAGCTGGAGGCACGCTGCGCTACCCCCACTTGAGGTACACAGACACACACATACAAACACACTTGATTTATTTAATTCTGTTTAATATAAAATGCAGAGCATTTCTTGGCATGCAGAGCCTTGTCACTACTTTCTGAATTGCATTAAGCCATCTCACCTGGGGCTCAGCATTCACCCCATGTAGACATGCAAACCAAATATTTAAAAAAAAAATAGAAAAAAAAAAAAGCCAAAATAAAAAAAGCCTGGAGCCTGTTTATATAATTTAGCATGCCATTCTGAACTGTAAAAATTCATAATCAGGTACTACTTTACAGTCAAGTTCATCATATCACATCATATCGCTGATAGGTGCAGAAATCAAAACTGTTTATCAGGTTTCAGGTAATCGCACTCGATCTGCCATGACTTCATGATTTCTTTTGTAGGAAAGAAACACACCTGCACACAGAAATGCACAACTCCAAGTAGAAATGCTGAGATTGTGTGTGTTGCTTTCAGGTATGCACTGATTAGTTATTTGAAGGGTTAAAACCACCTATAAATACAGATAAAAACACCTATAAATAGGGCTCAACATCCTTTCCAGCTGATTCAAGGAGGGGCATTAGTATACATCGAAAAACTCTCAGATGTTTGAGGTTAAAAAAGCCCTAGAAAAGGGAGAAAAACAAAGATTATATAGAAAGATGAGACTCTAAAGAAAAAAGTAAGCAAGTAAAAAAGTAAGCACGTGCCAATGTTATACAAAGGACCGGGCCAAATACAGATAACTTCAACGTATATGGAAGAAAGTGTTCTTGAAAAACCAACTCTTTTCTTCTAAATGAAGATGACAACAAAGTTCACCATGGCTTTAAAAAGTAGGATACAGAGCTTTGTTTCAGAACTCCACAAATACTAGCAAAATTTTTCTGAGGTATTTGCCCAACTGTCATGATGACTAAAAGGGAAAAATAACAGCCTACAAATGTTTGAAAGGCATAAACACCGATGAGGAAAGAGTATAGCACTATCAGTATAATGACAGTGGTTCTAGAGTTTAAATATAAGTGATGAGATGCTATTAAGGTCTGGAAAATGTATCTTGACAATTTAGAAAAACTTTCTAATCACGGCATTGAGTGAATTTGGAACAACAGCCTGGAAAGTGCTCCTTGTCAATTTCCAACTCTTTTTTTTTTTTTTTTTTTTACATGCTAAGGTTGCTCTAAGTTGCACAGATTGTTTCAGCTTCCAGTCAGTTCACGATCAGGAAAACAAACAAACAAAAGTAGTTTAGTGTCATCATTTCTATGTGTAGAAGCTGAAAAGTTTAAAAATTAGTGAAGCTGAGGAGTTAACCCGCTGTCCAATCCTTTATATTTTACCTTTTACAACTTCTCTAACAGTATCAAGCCTAAATGTGCAGCTGAATCCAAAGTTTCAAAGCAGCATTCTTTGCAGATGAAACATTACCCTCTTTCTTTCAATGCCAGATTTCCATTCTGCTTTAACATTTAATTATGCTAGAAGATGTTATTTCAAGAAGCTGTGGGTTTGAAACTGCTTTATTTATGTAAAAATGGTATTTGTCATAATTTTTCAAGAAGGCGATGTGCCCTGCACTTCTGACTAATTTTTCAGTAGAGATGTGGCATAGTAACATTTTCTCCCCGATAAATATTTTTATTAGCTTTATAAACACACTAAAAAAGTTGTTGAAAATGGCAAAAATCAAACCAATTCTAGTGAATTATAACAAAGCTACACTACGCTAATAGAAAACATCTGCTGACGGTTCGTCACTTTTAGGAAAAGTTTATTGTCTAAAGCACTAAGGGCTAAATTCAGACACCACTGATTTCAGAAGTCTGACATACGTTTCTCTCAAAAACTCTGAGAATGTAGCTGACACAGCTGAAGGTGTTAGAAATTATTATTTTTTAAAGTTTTTCATTATTCCCTTTAATTAATTTTCTTTTCATGCAGTTGAAGACTTGTCTTTGAGCTTGGACAAACCTCGGCCCCAGTTTAATGGCACCAAGGAGATTTCAGCTTGTCACAGCTGGAAAATTCAAGTGGAGGAGAAGGCTACCAGTCCAGTTTCTAGACAGTGAGGTGGAGGGCTGTTCCAGTGTTCTGGGCTGTCCTGGAATCCTGCCAAGATGGTGAGGGTGGCAGCGGGTTAAAGATAGACATTGTCATTTTGGAGACAACTCAGAAAATTTTTTAACTGGGATGAGATGCAAGTAAGTATTAGCCCTTCCTCTGAGTATCCTGGGAAGAAGAAAATCAACTCTATGTGTAAGTCCCTAATGGGACTATGGAGAATCTGAGACCTTAAGCTGAGCTTTGCTTAAGTTTGGTGAAGTCTTAGTCTATATTTCAGTTGCACGGAAGTCACACTCTCACTCTGCTTCTGGGAAGTCAATACTGATGCCCGTGTATTAAGAAGTGAAGTACAAACAAGTTCTTGAACACCAAATCCTCAGCTCAGCATGAAGCTGCTGATAGAAAAAAAATATTCTATTTGAGAACATCAAACAATATTTCATATATGTATATAGGGCAATCATGCAGCTGTGGACACTACGATATGTTGGAGCTGATGTACTTAATGGTTGGGTTTTTTTGTTCAGGGAAGCACTTCTAGTTCAGGAGAATTTCCAAAGGAAGAGTGACTTCACATACATTCTTTGTCTCATATTCCTAAACACCTTTGGTTCTGTTGAAGAGAGAAGAACGGCCTAGATATTTCTTCAGTGTGATGCCAGGATCCCTTTATCGTTCAATTATTTAGGAAATATGTAAGATGTTTTACATAGGTCACTTTTCAGCCTCTTTTGACTTATGACTTCATTACACAGAGATGTGGTGGGTTTGGAACACTTCTGCCTTTAATCTGCCCCAAATGGGAAAAAAAATCTGCCCTCAAACTCCTTTTCACTACAAGGCAGTTACTTTACAGTCCTCTTCCCATCCAGCCTTCAGTACTGAACATACAGTAAGTCATCAGCCCAAATTTACGACACCCAAACCACCTTTCAAAACTCCAGCTTAAAAACTGAAATTAAAAGACCAGTGAGAGCCCTTCAGCTAATCTCAGAAACACTGCATATTTTGTGTTCAAATACTAATTAAACAGTAACTGAAGTACTAATTAAACAGGTACAGCCAGAGGCTTTGACATTCAGTTATGTGTCCATATTTTACTGGCATCGTCATGAGTGACAAAACCAAAACTACTCATAGGGTCAGAGATTCAAAACCTTTAATTTTGCTAGCTCATTGCTTGTTAATTCAGCCGCAATGGTGGCCATTCCAAAGATCCCATTCAGTTGTGGCTAATGCACAGCAGCACCTTCTATTCTCAGAGAAACTGTAAGGGGAGTGCTTCACATCAGCTCTCTTCATACCAGATATAAATGATAACTGCCATGAAGAAATTCCTTTCAAGGCTGATTCTTAGAGACAGGAGAGAAAGAGCTGCAAGCTTCCATCTAGCCTGAGAAGCAGAAGCATCTCCCAGATAGTGATGTGTCTGAACTAAGCAGCAGCTGAATCTCTGTGTACCAAATCTACTTATAAAAGGTGACATTTCTGCTTGTAGAAGTTCCTATGTACTTTATTTTTCTTTGGATGGGGTGAGCTTTCTGAGTCTGACCAGTTTCAACATAAATAAGGGTGCTACTCCACTACCTTTTCTGTGTTTCATAATATACTAGATTCTCTATGGATTCCAAGTGAGCTGAGATTTGATAAACCTGGCATGACTTTGAGGTTGGAATGGAAAGTGCTGATATTACAGAGATTTGCATAACACTTTTCCACGGGAGCTGGTACAAATCTGTGAAAACTGCTGTAGAGAATTCCAAGAGACACAAAGAAAACTGCCTAATGAAAAAGAGCTCGTAAACAAAACCAAGCCAATCATAAAACCTCTGTGCATATTTTGTCTAGACATTTTCTGGTACTGTACATTTCCTCTTTTGGTGATCATTTTAACTACTACCATACATCAGTCCAAGGATATGACAATGCTACAAAAGCCACTGCAGTATATCACTTACAAGTACTTAATTTTACTGGAAGAAATGTTATTGTATTGCTTCAGATGAACTACTCTTCTTTTTAAGAAAATACATTTTTATGTACTATGTTTGTCGTGTCCTTTAGTCTTTACTCAGATAAAACTTCCAATTAACTTGATGTTAATTTTGGCTAAAAAGAATGACAAGATTGTTGGCCCTTTGCATGTAAAAATACTGATTTCTAACTCCTGAGTGAGTAGAAGAATTTTAATTGGTGGAGAGAGACCTTGATAAAATACGGGACTGAAATAAATTCAGTTTGAAAATAAAGATCCACCTACAGTACCTCTGTCATGTCTTATATCCATATCAATCTTGCTCTAAAAAGTCAAGTGTTGGCAATTGACCAAAACTCAAGGAAAAATACCAAGTATTGAGAACAGCCTCAGGAAAACTCTGATCCTTAAGATGGTAGCAAGCTAATAAAAACTCATACCAAACAACAAATAAGCTGTTTAAGAACAGAGACTATATGTAAACAAGAATAGCACTGAAAAGTTGTAAAGCAGTAATTTAGATATCTCCCATCACACATACAATTTCCAATTTCTAATTAAGGAGCTGGAAAGGAAAATTAATTAGAAAGCACAAAAAGGAAGATCAGACACAATATTAAAATAAACACTACCATGACAACAACAAATATGAATTGGAATGGAAATGAAAAAGGACGTGCTGGGCTACAAAAGCATTGTGGATAGACTTCTGGTGGTCTGGGAGAAGTTCTTATGTCCCTTCCCCTTTTATTTTAGCTTCTTTAAAACAAGATTAAACGATCTGGAAACTTCTAACTATATTTTCACTCTCTAGCATTTAATACACTTGCAGTAAGGCAAACAAAATAAATTGTTGTAATGAACTCAGATGATTATTTAAGATGTAGAACAGCAGATCATTATGGAGGCCAATGGAAAATTTAATATTGCCACCTATTGGTGAAAATAGAGAAGATCAAATAACTCCTAATAATTTGCATATCCTCAAGGAATGTCTTAGCTTGAGTAAGATGACTGACTATTTCAGTTTACCTGACACCAGCTAGTCCAGGGACTACACATAGTAAGTAACCTCTGTGAAAAAGGTCAGCATTGCCATATTCCTTTCTACCATGGACACAAAAAGACTCAAACATACACTCTAAAAAAATAAGAAACAACTGCAACCATCTGTTGTGCTATAGTGCAATCTATTTAACAGCAGCACTTCTCAAACAACATCACATTAAATTCATTAACATTCTAACTCATTGGATAGCATCAATTGTTTTATAGTCACTATTTTTTATCTCATGTTTCTTCCACATATCTCCTATCACAAAAACCTTCCTTTGAAACATTGGGTACTCCTTTCTCTCCTCTCCTTCTTTCATTTTCTTCCTTGTTACATCCACTATTGTTCTATTTGATATTTATACTTCTCCCCTTTGTTCACATTACCATCCATCTACCCACACATAACGACACACTCATCCATCCTCCCCTCCTCTCCTTAAACAATCTTTCAGCAGAATGAGCAGTGACTTTACTATACTCTTCCTTGGAATTTTGCCTTTCTGCTAAAAAAAAACCCAAACCTAGCAATTGAAGTTGTTCTGCTTCTTCTGTTTTCTTCTTCCCCAATATATCTCTTTACATTGCTTAAACAAGCAGCAATGTCAAGAGATACATTTTGCCTTCTATTTTTTATAGAGTAGCGTCTTCAGAAAGTCTGTTCTACGCTTGGTAGTATATGGGTCAATACACAGCACTCTAGAGGAGTCAGCAAATCCATGGCCTTCCAAGCCTGCTTTAAATTCCCACGACCCAAAGCAGTTAAGTTTTATCAGTCCTGAGAAATGGGGAAGATTTTCCTTCTCTCTTTTTTTTTTTTTTTTCTTCTCCCTGCACACAGTGCCATACCATCAAGACACACAGCACACAGTTATTTTTAAAATGTGGTTTTAAGTACTCAGACACCTTTCTAGGACTCTTAATTTTGATTTTGATACATAGTTACAAAAGAGCTTGACTGAAATGATTTGGGCAAATTTCGTTTTAAAGACTGCCCCTCTAGAACAGTATCTGTCCTCCCTTTCTTCTAAAAGCATAAGGAAAGAGAAATGCCTTACAGAGTACCCTGAAGGTCTACAAAGATGGGTTTAATAAGTTCACAGCTGAAGGCACCTTCAGAGAAAACTCTGCTGCCAGTTGTCCTTCTCAGATTTACAAGATATCAGTTCAAGTCCCTCCAATGCCTGCAGCTATTGTGAGTGTCTCATGCCATTTTTGTTTTTTTATAGGTCAAAAAATATCTTAAATCCAACAAGAAAAAATCAACAGGCAGGCAGCGGAGCCTTGTGAGGACAGCAGCCATGTGCTCTCACCAACACATAGTATTTAATGAGAGGACCTTTTTAATTAACCTAGGCTTCTGGATAAACTTGTGGTCTAGCTCTATAAAGAAAAAAAAACCAAAAAAAACCAAAACCCATGCTATAATGTGAAATAACATAAAAGTATAGAACCTTGTAACAAACTTTCTATATTTCTCAGGGCAGGAAAATCCTGAACTCAAGTAAGGTATTTCAACACGAAGCAATCCAGTCTAACCCTAGGGAGGAGGAGGAGGAGCACAACGGGTCTTGGTGTCTAATGACAGTCAGTGAAGAAACTAATTTATCTTGAAAAATGCATAAATAAATAAATTAAATACCTATCTCTAGAGCTTGCCTCATTTCAGACTATACACAAGATACCTGACATTCCTAACTTGCAGCATAGGGAATGAGGATTTTCAAATTTCTATGTTTAACAAAAAAATTATCTTCACCTACAACAACACAATGTTCTCCTTATCACACAGTTTCAAGGAATATTGGCAGAATATACTCTACAAGTTGCTTCAGGCAAAAAGCAGGACCGTGACCCTGCTGATTGTAGGGAAAAAAAAAAAAGAAGAAAAAAACAACAGTTTTTACTAATCTTGTGTTATTAATAACACTCAGACTGGTATCGCTTTGCATGTTATCTTAGATATATGTGGTGGATAGATTTCTCAGGAAGACCTGTGGTCAGCTTCAGAGTGGCTACAGAATCAGACTGAAATTTTACATTCATAGTTTGGTTTGGGATGTCCCCTTGAGTGCAATACTATCTTCAAACAAGGTATTTCTTGGCAAAACCTATTTCTTTCTGTAAAAATAAGTGGCTATTCACAAAGTCTCTTTTTTTCTTTTCTTTTTTTTTTTTAATTTTTATGAATGGAGTAACAAATACAAATTATGGTTATGCTGAAGAAGTCTGGAAGAGCATCAAAGTTCCCTTACTACCTGAAGGGTAATAGTAACCCAGTCTGCTTTTGGATCCCTCTCTCACAAGCTCGGGGTTCTGAAAGGAATTGCATAATGCATTTAATCAGAACTCTGTTATTTAAGATGTAAATGATAAACTTCTGCACTTATTATTTATGTGGTATTATTTTTTCTTTTTTACTATGTGATACTTTGTGTCAAAGAGGAAGATATAATAATCATCAACGCAGGAAAATAAAAGCATACAGAGGGAGATTTTCCTGTAGCTTTCTAAGTGATATTTAAAGTGGGCCACTTTTTAGGCTGTTATTCTTTTTTCTTTTCTTTCTTTTTTTTTTTTTTTTTTTTTCTGCATTTATTTTGCAGCACCTATCATATAAGCCTTGTGATTCTAGTGAAGGCTTTAGTCCTACATTCAGATTCATCCCTTTGTCCCCTCAGCATGGCACAGACATTTGTTTATTATTTCAGACTCTAATTTGAGGAAGAATAGAGTCAGAGCCCAGGTAATAAACCAGCAAAACTCAACAGAGGTGGAAAGACAGGGCAAACATTTTCAGGAGCCAGTAAAACATATGCCACTTTCAGACAGTTTAGTTTGAGGTAGCATGTTCTAGCCTTGCAAATGATAACAGAGCAGTAGTTTGGGGAAGACAAACAAAGAGATGGAATATCAAAGCAGACAAATGTAGCAGAGCAAAAGTGTAAGAGAGTATAAATAAAAGATGGATGAAAAGGAAAACAAATTTATGCAAGATCTTCATGGTGAGGACAAAAAGCTTCCTCTTCTTTCTCCTTCAAAAAGCACACAGTTGTATAGAACAGAGAGGAGAACTTCAGCAAAGCAAAGAGAGCATGTAGCAGATAGAGATGAGAAAGCACTGGAGCAATTTTCAAAGCTATTGCGACCTATATTATACTTCCCATTGTTCTCTGGAAATCCTGGTGTAAATGAACAAAAGGAGTGCTAAGAATATTATTCCAAACCTTGGCTCTCCTCCTAACACATATCAGGGACTTGCAGTGGAGCTGACCAGTTTGCCACCATATGCCACCTTGAAATCAGATGGATAGCTTTCCTCTACAGAAAATGTTCTTAAGACTCCTGTTCCTGATTCAGTAAAACTCAAAATTCAGTATTAAATCACAGAGAACAAACTTCATGAATTTAGTCTGATGTTGTTCCTTAAAAAATCAAAACCTTGGCCTTGCCAAGTTCTTGCAGATAACATGAAAAAGCTAGAGACAGGTAATAGTATTTGATTGCTGCTATTAGCTGTAACACTAGTTCTTCTAGCTCTTCTAATTCTGCTGGTACTCCCCCCCAGTGTGCATGCCTGGGTAGGGGAGGAAGGGCAAAGCCAAATTTACGTGAATCTAGATGAGATACTGCAGTCTCTCATGTTTTAAAATTATCCTAGGATTCAAATACCTTAATTTAAAAAGGAAGAACATACTCTCCATATCCTTTTTGCATCACATCTCAAGAGAAGAAATGGCATCGCGTTTCCAACAGGCTTAGATCATTGGAGGAATCTTTTGTTGTTGCTGTTCATTGCAAACAAAGCACTGAAGGCCATGTCATTATTAGTTTCCACATTCTTCTCAGCATACAAGCTTGAGAGCTTTTCTAACATGGGTCTGATGCTTACAGTTTTAAGCCTTAAGAGAGCAGAGCAAAAGCAAACAGAAATGGGACTGAGAGTCTGGAAAGGAAAAGCTGTGATTGTCTTTATTTGTTGTTTTTTTTTTACATTTGTCCTTGGCAGCTTTTCACTGGATGATTAAGTAAATAATGCACATTGTGTCTAGATGCAAGGCATGTGCAAAGGGAAGGGCACGGCGCATTCTATATCTATAGTATATATCACAAAGAGTAAATTTACATGAGACTTTTTGATTCAAGCAGCAATTAGTTTCCCCCATTCTTTTTCGATTTATTCAGGTGAGTAGATGAGAAGGCCGTAGGGGCCAGCAGTAACAAATGTATCTTGGAAACTACGCTGACAAAGGAGAGTAACACTCATTGTTTTAAAAGAAATGCCTCCACATTCTCAGACACCTAGACTTGTCATCCTAGGGCTTCAGATTCTGTTCACTTTCTTGTGTTCCTCCCTGTTTCAAAACAGAGAGAACACTACCCTCTTTCAAGACAGGCAATACAGTTTTTAGCATCAGTTGTCCTTTCCTATACATCTTACCAAGAGAAAAAAAACCCAAACATAAAAAAAAGAAGATAAAGAAGCACAGTCATTAAAGAATTTCTTGTAGTTAATTACCACATGAAATGCAATTAATACTTCAGAATAACAGAGGGACAAGAGAAACAATGAAAAAAATTCAACCAAGAATGCACCCTACTCATTCAACACCCTTTGGTACTGCTGTGTGAGTTAAACTCTAGATTTTTCCTGAATTCTTTCAGAAGAGGGAAAGGGACTATTCAAGCAAACTTAATTTGCCTCAACTAAGAGCATATCAATGAATGAAAATCTTCTCGATTAAAGGACTAAAGCTGATATAAAATATTCATTTATTTAGCATAAAATCATCTGTGGCCAGCTCTGAAAATTTCAAGGCTACAATAGACTCTCTATCCCATGTGCACTCAGTGCCTCACCTTTTAACAGAGATAGAGAGACAGGACCGCAGGATTACATATTGACCCCTATAACTTGAAACTAAAGAGAAAGCTGATCAGACAAGCAGTTATGATGATCTACTCGAAGTGGCTGAACATTCCTTTTTTCATTGTGTGTATGTGGAATAAATGTATGTGAACAGACCTTTGCTGCCAATCCTACAGAGTCTGCAACCTACTGTTGTCACCTTCCTCTTCTTCCCTCTCTGTACTCTCATTAAAAGATAAATGGAGGAGGACAGAAGAAAAAGGAAAAAAAAAAAAAAAGAGAGTCTATTTTCAGGTAGTTTGAGGGGAAAAATTCAAATACAGGTGCACCCATTGAATTCCACTATAGGCCTTGTGGATGTGAGTGCAATGTATTTGTCTGCAGAACTGGAGAACTTCACCCATGCTAGTTGCTTGACACAAAGTGGGTTGAGAGGAGTATCCCTGAGAGAGATCAAGTCTACTTCACACTCAGAAAGCCTTTTTTTTTCCTTCCTCTTGCTCTGTTCTCTTAACTCCTCCTCTTGTTATACTTCGGTGTTATTTTTTCCTACTTCACACTGTAGAAGTAATACTGAATGCAGATGAGCTGCTACTAAATCAATGACAGAAACTGACACAAAACCCAGATCCATTTAGCTCATACCAAATACATCACGAATTCTTTTCGTCATGACTTCAGGTATATCACATCACTTCAAGGACTTTGGTAACTGCCAAAACCAGAGTAGATATTTTTGTCCTGCTTTATTTGAATATATGGGGCAAAACCTGTCACATTTCACCTCTTTCTGTCTTGGTAATTTTATTTTTGCGTATAATTTCTACTTTTTACTTAAATTGCTTTCAGCAATATCTTTCATTAACCATAATTAGTAAAATATTTCAACACACTTATTTTCCTTAAAAATAAATTCTGAAAGAATTATGTGTAAATTTAAACAACTAAATCAAGTGAAACCCCACCCACTTTGCATCTAACGCATAAGCAGGAAAATAAAATCCAAACTCTGTGCAAGTATTACCAGGTCATTACGAAAATGCGGCTATGAATTAGATATATACGTGTTTTAACTAGAAGTGAAATATTCGAATAATATAATTCTCGCTAACTATACAGTAAATAAAAATATCAGCTGCAGTATTAAACTATAATCTTTCATCTTTTTGCCAAAAGATTGAAATAAATGAATTAAGCTTGCAACATTTCTAACAGCAAACAGCTTGTATTCTGGAATGCAACACTTAAATCTAGTATTAATGAAATTTCATAAAATTCTAGTTCCTTCTTGGCCTATTAGTCTTCTTGCCAGTCTAATTATGACATTTAATCTATATGATCATTATTAATCACTGGCCATTATACTTTTTCCTATAAATTCCTATGACTGGTTCATTTATGAAAAAAATTCTGAACTTGGCTACAATACACAAGTACAACTGCAGTTATCTTAGAAAATCTATTTTAAGAACCCAATTATGGGACAATTCAGCAAGAGATTCTACTCATAAATTCAGCAGCCAAACCCATCAACCCCTATATATCTTATACGGTCCATTGGATGATGGTTAAAAAATAAAGTGATGTCAGGGAGGGTATGACACATTGAACTGAGGACTTAAATCACTTTGGCTCCTCTGCACCTTTGTTGTCTGAACTGAACTTGGATAAGCTGCCTGTTCAAGACTCGCAGTCAATTATCACTGTTAATTTTTTCAGCTATAAAATGACTGTAGTACCTATTACAACTATTGGAACACTGAACCAAAGTGTCATAATTCGCATCGATAATCATTTTGCCTTGGTAAAGACCTATTTGAACAATGCATTGTTGTGTTAAACGTTTAACAATTAAGTTGCAGCATAGTAAACATCAAAACGACATGCAGAGGTGAACAGTCAGAACATTTTCTCCCCAAAGTACCTTATTTAAGAGTCAAAGTTATGACATTTGTCAATGCATGTGTTCATGTTTTCTTCTTTCCACGTCATTAAATATGCAACAGAAACGAAGAAACAAACACTTTTTGTTCAAAATGCAAAACGCACAATACAGATACCTATAGATTTTAATCTTCATTAAATGTGGAAGGATTAGACAGTGAATGGCCGAGCAGTACAATCCTCCTTCCCTCGCTTACCCCAAAATATCAAGCTCTGTATTGGGCCCAGCAGAGGGTAAATGGCACCATCTGATATACACAATAAATCAGAGTTGGGTCTATTCAACCCAATCTTCAGGTCTCAGCCCACCTCTGAATCATCTGGAGTTTTATTCTGTAAGCAGAGATGAGATGTTTCTTAGTCTGCAAAGACTTATAGTCCCTCTTTCTCTTTATGGGCTAAAAGTTCCACTGTTGAAATGTTGAAATTATTAATCATATTTTCCTCTAAGAGCTAACCCTTTCTGATTTAGTCAGTGCTGGACCCTGATAATAAGTCAGAACAAG
>VWZK01019064.1:25831-60831 GCA_013396935.1 Baryphthengus martii | reverse complement strand
TAGACTGAGCAAAACACAAATGATAAAATATAAAAGTGTGGAGGCTGAATCATTGTAGGATTAAGGTTCGAAATTTCCAAATTTTCCTATCAGCATCATATTAAAAAGGTTGGGGTTTCTCAGTCGAGATAAATTCTTTGTTGATATTAACCAAACACACACCTGCCTAAAGCCCCCACTACAATGACTTTCTCCTATTAAGAAAATACAAAGGGAAAAAAAAAATGGAAAAAGGACTAAGAATAATTAATCTTGATATATAATCTGTGGAAGCATGCAATAGGCTAATCATAGATACTTTTTTTCCTTGTGCTAAAAGAGGCTGCATCTCCAGGTCAGGACTGTTGTTAGTGATAGGGAGGTAAAAGGGAAGTCCACTCAGCCAATATCTTGCTCCCACTATAATAAAGTGTGCACTAAATAAAGAAAACACTTCACGAGATTCTGTTTGTAAGGCTATTTTTTTGAGAAAAAGGGAGAATTAATTTTTTTCTACATGAATAGTATATAGCATGCTTCTAATTTAATGAGCAACATTAGCACAGAAAAGTATTTTTGAGGAATTCTTTTGTACTTAACTAGCACTTTTACAGGTATCTTTTAACCACATTAGTAATTATTTATGATGGCTTTACACAATTTTGATTTTTTTTTTCTCTTAACAGGATTATTCTTCCTTGCATTTTTTCTCACTAATTACTTCAGAAATCACTGTTATTAATTACTAACAAGTTAGAAGTGATATTAATGAATTAAGAACATTGCTACAGAAATACTAGAAGGTAAAAATCTACCTCCTATAAAAGTATTGCTATAGAATGTTCTAAAGTTTGCATGACTTTAAAAAGCTTTTCATTTTTTTATCTAACAGTACTATCCATATGCAAAATCAGATACTAAGAATGCAAATAAATTAATTAACTTTACATATATATAAATATATACATGCATACAGCATGCAGTCTATTTGAATGTAAGTGCCTAAAATGATAATACATGTTACCTTTGGGGTTTTTTTATTGCAAAGTATTAAGTAATGCAAGCAACAAATCATATTTCTAAGTAGTGCTAACACATCGATTGTTTTCAAAAATATATTTAGGCTTTGCTTCTGCAAACGTGCGAATTTCCTCACAGAAGTAGTGAAATTTAAGTCAATCGATATTTTGGCAATTCCAATTATTCATTTACGCACTTTCCAGAAATCAAGTCCTTACATTTGAAATAAATTTAAACTTTCACTTCGCAATCAGATCTAATGCAAAAAGATTCATTTCAAGTGTACAAGTCTCTCTCTGAGACCGATTTAAATATCTCCCTATCTAAGACTTATCCTTACTTATTTTCTTTCACATACAAAGGTCATTTTCTAGCAGACTTAAAAAAAAATTCCCCCCAAAGAAGTCACTCTCATTCTTAAATGTGTTAGTTTGCAGCATATTTAATGCTTTAAATAATTAAATTATTTTAATAATGTTTTATCAATTAACATAATGATTTACTCTGGCCCGGCAGACACGCACACTGAGGAAAAAGATCTCTTCCAAGTAGTTAAATTACAATCCCCCAATAGAACGTAAAAGAGAAAAAAAAAATGGCTTTGTTAAATTTTCAGCCTTTTTTAATATAAACATTAAAAATCAAAGGATTTTGAAAGGACAAGTAGCTTAGGCTAGTGAAAGACTTTTCATTTTTTACATAATGGTTATACTCAGAAGTAATTTGCTTTTAGTAGGATGTTGTAAAGTTCTCTCTCAGCTCTGATGTACTGTATAAAACATTTCTTAACTCATTAATGTCAAATGCAAATTAGTTTTATATTGGAATTTTAACAAACCAGACTCCACAGGCAACATAAAAAACTAGACCATTGTCAGAAGCGGTGTAAAGTTGAATGCAAATTTAAACCAGGTATCACTTATCATAAAAGACATACATACAAAAAAAGACACATTACACTTTCTTGGACATCTCAAAAATATTGCGGAATAGTGTGCAACCCTATTAGTAGATGAAATTCTGTAAATGAAAAAAGCCTTCCACAAAACCCAACTGTTTTAATTGAGCCAAGGCGAGGTGATTGTTCCCATGTTATTAGAATACTTTTCTTGGATACAGCAATTCTGGACTACGACTACTATTCAGTGTTGGAGTGTCCTGAATGTGATTTTTTTCCTCGTGCACATCCTTTGAATATCTGAGCAAGCATGTTGTATTGTATTAATATCATAATTCAAAGGGAAATTTATTAAACCTCCCCCCCTCCCAGTATTCCCATCATAGCTAAAAGTTGCAAATTCTAAATGGCAGATCCTAGACAGTAATATCAAATTTTAATAACAATTTCTCTTCTTCAGTCAGTGCTATACTGCAGAAAAGCATAAATTGCTGTGACTGACCGTTAGTTGTTAGAGAAGCAATCTGACTTCTCCACATCCTTATTTCAGTGTATCTGCTCTGTCCCTCAGCTGTATTAATGATAGCATGAAAGGTCACATGATAAACGAGTGACAAAAATATCAAAACATATTAGCCTGTAGCTTTGTTATCAGTGTATGGCAGAGATGACAGAAAATTGTATTTTTCCCCTGAATAATTTTGTGTTACATTTTGCTGGCTAGGCAGAGTGAATTAGGGAAAAAATTCTGCCTCTGACTGTTTGTCTCTTTTTCTGACATACTTGAAGTAATAATATACATTAATAATAGGGAGTAGGCACAGGAAAGAGGTAAGAATTCAGGAGCAGACTGTCTGTTTCAATTCTAAAAGGTGCTATCCTTATTTCCTTCACAATACAAATTTTGTTGAAAAATATGCACAGCATTGAAGGTTATTAACGCTACTGATAATGATCTGCTGTATATTATGGATATAGTAATGGAAAGACACGTGAAAGAGAAACAGAAAAATAACTTTAAAGCAATGAGGCTATGTTTCCACACAGTTGTACTTCTCACCACCACAAATGCACATACTCACTGATTAAATAAAGGCAAGCGACCAACAATGCTTGATCCAGCTCATTGTGACGGAGCCTTAGTAATTACGAATTAGAGACAGATATTACTCCTGCTGGTTTAAAGGCTGGCAGGAGTTGCAGACCCTGGGGAGATGAGGTTAGCAGTCTTTGAAAGAGAAAATAGAAATTGGCAGGAGCTTAATATCTTATGGCCTATCAGTCTCTATGGTCAGGAGTTAAAGTCATGCCATATCCAAGCTCCCTTTGCTACTGGCAAACATCATCAGTGGCAACTCAGTCCTTAAGCTCCTAGCAGATCAAAAGCAGATGAATAGAACTATTCTGAAAGGCATGAAGAGAGGATCACAAGCCAAACACGAAAAGTTATATAATTAAAACCTTAATAAACTAATAGCATATATGTATAGATGGAGTATTAGTGATCTTTTGCAATACATATGAAGTATGAATAAAAATGAGGATTTGTTGCTTTCAGTGTGCAAGTGGCACTGGAAAAAAAAACAAACAAAACAGAAAGTCTTTGAATATGTACCAAAATTTAAAACTAACCTTTAATAACTTTCTTAAATACATGATCGGTTTTGTCTCCATTATTATTCCTTTTCATGCACCTCCATACTTCCAAGTTTCATCTAAGAACAGAACTGTAAGAAATATTGCTAAAAAACCCAAATTGTTCTTGCAGTATTTATGATCTGACTCAGAGAAGGAAACACCAGAAATCTCATGCGAGAACATTGTTCTCGCATGAGATTTCTAACCAATTTTACAGACCAATGCAATCTGAATAGTTTGAATCTATTCCCAAACTCCAAACCTTTCAAGATGTGTATCTTACCACAAATACCTTGTTATATTGTGCAGAAACTGCCGGTTGAATAAGGGAGTATGTTATATACTTCAGAAACTGTCAATGAGTAAGGAAGTAGTAAAGCCCAGAATCCTGCCTGAATTATCCTGTTTATCAGTCATTATTTTATTTTTATTATAAAAAGTTACATATATGTGTGCATATTTATACATATATATATTTATATATATGCACACATATATGACTCTGTAAAGAAACTCTATTTTTTGTGTACAAAGATAAGCATGTTTGTCAAGGCCTAATACAAACAGAGAAGAACCACCAACTTTTGTGCCAAAGAACTTACAGCCTAAATAATTCTTATGTTTCATTTGTGTTCTAAATATATTCCAGAGCGTGACTATACACAAAAAACCACACACTCCCCCATTGCCTGCCCTCATATATATCTATATTCCTTACACGCCTGGTACTTTTTCAGCCAGAATTCATGTTTCTTTTCTCTTGCTTTTGCCATATCTCATGCCATTTGGTAATATTTATATTCAGCCCAATAGCATTGTTCCAAGATTCAATTCAAATTTTATATTAGCAGAAAATTGGAAGTCAGGGCTTGTTTTAAGGATACCTCAATAAAATTTTACTCAACTTCTTTGTGTTCTTCTACTATGTTTTTTTCACATCCTTCCCCCCAGAGTAAAGCTGATTTGAATTTTTTAAATAACTAAAATATTTTTTTCTTTACAACACCAGTTTCCCTCTTCTGTATCTCCTGAGAGTCTCTCTATATATACACATACGTATATGTATATTCTTTATTGATATTGATTACTTCTGCTCAAACCCATCCAAAATGGATATTGCTGGTGGCTTGTTTCTGTGTTTATAGAGTTTCATAAAATCTACAAGGACTTATGTCCTTGTAAAGACGAAACTTACTGAAAGCATCTTCCCTTTTCTACTTTGTTTTGTTAAATGCATCCCTTTATGTTTTTATTTTGAACTGGAGCCCTTCAGCATTCCCAGACAGCTTCTATATAAAGTACAGCATGAGTACACTACATATAAGACTACACTAATTTTTATTCTTGGCTTCAAAAAATAATGTTCAAATTGTCCTATATCTAAAATTAGATACTTAACTTCTACTAGAAAATTGCTCGACAATTGAAAAAAAAACAAAACAACAAACCAGAAAGAAAATGTCATCATTATCAGAAAGCACCTCATTCTGCCCTCCTGGGGTATATATTTATGCTGTAGAAATGCCATTAAATATGTGGTAGCTGAAGCAATGCTTATGGTATAGACTTAAGCATAAGAGACCTGAAGAACTGGGATCCAAAAAGTATACAATCTGAGAATATAGACATCTATGTCTAGGTTGTCCTGTAAATTGAAAGACACTTTCAGGTTGCTATCCATTTCATCCGTATAGTAAATGTCTAAATTATTTGAGATATATCACCTCCTAAAAATTGGTATTTCTCTCCACTGACTACAGACAAATCCTAGGATGATCAGCTGAGATACCAAGCTTGTTTTACTCCAAGTCTTTTGCAGATCAGATTGCCCTCTAAATATTTCTCCTTGTGTCTTTTAGTCTCCTTTGGCTTTACAGGGCCATGATAGAAGTCAAATGATTTGATGACTTGAGTCATCACTCAAGTCAGTTCAATATAGGCCTATTTAAGCGACCTTATGAAACTACTTGGCAAGTTACAAAGGGTTTATCATCAAATTTCCATTTCTTCTTTGAAAAATGGATAGATCTAGTGCCTCATGGAAATGCTTAGTACTTCACACAGGACAAAGATGCGTGTCCATACCTGGTTTTAGGAATCTTGATTTGCACAAGCTGTTGCCAAACAACTTCAATCTGCATAATTCTTCCTCTCATTAACACCTTTGCTCCAGTTTCCAATCACCTTGCCTCAGAGGCATCAGAACCTGAGGAAAACATAAGGAGTTTCCCGGGTGGAATGTTCTGTGTTGTCAGGTAGCCAGCATAGGCTGAAAAATTACTATGTGGCAAAAGCTGAAATGATACAGAGCGGCTAAGGGCATTTATACCAGTAACACTACAGTACTAGTGGATAGCAAGCAAGAAATAGGAGAAGGATTGTAAAAGTATTGTTAGTGCCAATCAACAAGTGCACTACTAGACTAGTGATAAAAGGATATGCTTGAGTGGAGCATAAAAGCCTATGGAATATATAGAAAACCCAAATTTGCACCTTCAGAAGCAGTGCCGCATAAGGCAGAGGTGATCTAGACTCGACAGATCAGGCAGCACCGTTTTAAGGCTACTGGCTTATTCAACTCTGGTATGGCTATTAAAGACAACATTGGAGAGAGTCGAAGGTCTCATAAGCTTATTAGCAATGTTTCGAGACATGCAGTTCTCTAACAATGTTACACATTCGAGAAGAAAGCTTGTTTTCTGGGAAGATAAGTTTATTAAATCAAGTTCTGACCTTTTGGAGCTTACAGAAGCACAGTCCTCCACTTAACCACATAAACAAACAACATCTCTCACACATGGCACTATCAACTTCAGTCTCAAAATATACAATACTCTATTCTTAAAAACACAGTTGTCACCAAGTAGGACTGTTAAAAGTCAACACTGGAACAATTACGTACAAAGTGAATGTGTCCGTAAGTACATTTTATAGTGTTGAGTTATCACACAAACTTCTCCTGGGTTCTTAATATTATTCACATTTTCCTAAGCAATCCTTGAGGGAGCTGTACCCATCAGAGTCAGATTATACACCACTAATACTTCAGCTGTGGAAATAACTGCTGTGGGGGAAATACATTGCTATATTTTATGAGCTGCAGCCCACAGAAGGACAACGCTGTATCTGTCACTGCATTATGCAATGACTTGTGAATAAACCCAAGATTGCTGGTACCAAGCCAAGAAGGCAAACCTGTTTGGGTCACCTATAGGGACCACGTCTAGGACTCTGGAGTTAAATATGTTAGCTCATCAACCATGGGACAATGAGAAAAGGAAAGATCCACACACTTCTGCACATCATCTAGCTACCAGAAAAACACTACTGGTGATACCCCCACAAACAGTTTTTTTAAGCAACGCAGAATTTTGCTGATTTTATCTAAAATGTAGAGAGAGGCAGGTCAGCAAGAACTTTACATTTACCATAATAAGGGCTCAAGTTCCTTCCTATCTTGGGGTGCATTCAACCTTATTCAATCTATAAACTGGATGGGTAGAATAATGGGTCAGGATAATGTTTAGTAGATGGTTGGACTTGATCTTGAAGGTCGTATCCAACCTTAATTATTCTACTATTCTACGGCATGTTCCCTGATAATAAAGTTTAAGAACAAAGCTTTAAAGAAGCATGTCAGTTCACTTAACCAGCAAATATACTTGGATGTTAAAGCATATCTGCTAGTTCTCAAAGTCTTGAAGAACATCAGATAGAAGAAATATAGATGTTATGGACTGTATGTATTATCAAGACCAAGAAATGTATTTTTGTGTGTTTTTTTTTTAGGCACTGATGTTTTTACATAGATTTCAAATTTGAGGGTCAGCTATTATGCTGACACTGAAGGAATAAGAATGTTAGCAAAAGAACATACTTCATACTTTGAATTACTGCTTGCAAACTGTTAGGCTGTGGGTGTTCTACTGTTGAAGAGAATAAAACAACAGAAGTAAATTTCTTTGCAGTCGCCAGTAGCACTTCTTAATTTTAAACTTAGAACTTCATACTAAACTTCATTTCTATTTCAATTTTGTGCTAGTCTGTTAAAAATTAAACCTCACAAAGCAGCCAGGACTTCCAACCTAAGTAACCGATTCCTGCATTCTTACTCGTCAACAGTTTTAAGATCAGCCTGTTTTGACCATCACCAGTGTTCTCCTGCCTGAGAAGGACAGAATTAGCGAGTCTGGAATAGACCTCTGAGATCATCAAGTCCGCCCTATGACCTAATATCACCACCTCAGCTAGACCATGTCACTAAGTAAGTGCCACATACAGTCTTTCCTTAAACACCTCCAGGGATGGCAACTCCACCACCTCCCTGGGCAGTCCATTCCAAGGTCCGATCACCCTTCTTGTGAGGAAAGGCACCCTAATATCCAATCTAAACCTCCCCTAGCACAGCTTCAGGCCATGCCCTCTCATCCTGTCACTAGTTGCCTGGGAGAAGAGCCCGACCCCCACCTGACTACAACTTCCCTTCAGGTAGGTGCAGAGAATGATAAGGTCCCCCGAGTCTCCTCTTCTCTAGGCTGAACAACCCCAGCTCCCTCAGCCTCTCCTCATAAGACTTTCCCTCCAGTGCTTCCAACAGCCTTGTCGCTCTCCTCTTGACTCACTCCAGCACC
The DNA here is from genome assembly GCA_013396935.1 of Baryphthengus martii. Lineage (NCBI taxonomy): Eukaryota > Metazoa > Chordata > Aves > Coraciiformes > Momotidae > Baryphthengus > Baryphthengus martii. The sequence goes on along the minus strand of VWZK01019064.1, from coordinate 52,665 downwards.
TCAAGATCTTTCTTGAAGTGAGGGGCCCAGAACTGCACCCAGTACTTGAGGTGAGGCCTCACCAGTGCCAAGTACAGGGGGAGAATTACATCCCTATTCCTGCTGGTCACACTATTCCTGTTACAAGGCAGGATGCCATTGGCTTTCTGTGCCACCTGGGCACACTGCTGGCTCATGTTAAGCCAGTTGTCAACCAGTACTCCCAGGACCCTCTCTGCCGGGCTGCTCTCCAGCTACTCTTCCCCAAGCCTACAGAGCTGCCTGGGGTTATTGTGGCCAAAGTGTAGGACCCTGCACTTGGTCTTGTTGAATCTCATACTGTTGGCCTCAGCTCCTCGGCCCAGCCTGTCCAGGTCCATCTGCGGCATCTTCCTACCCTCAAGCAGATGAACACTCCACTGCAACTTGATGTCATCCACAAATTTACTAACTGTAGACTTGATCTTGTCATTCAGGTCATCAATATAGATATTGGACAGAACTGGGCCCAGTACTGATCCCTGGGGGACACCACTGGTCACCAGACACCAACTGGATGGGGCACCATTCACAACCACTCTCTGTGCCTGGTCATCCAGCCAGTTTTTAACCCAGCGCAGGGTGCACCTGTCCAAGCCATGGGCTGCCAGCTTCTCCAGGAGGATGCTGTGGGAGACTGTGTCAAAGGCTTTGCTGAAGTCTAGGTAGATTATATCCACAGCCTTCTCCTCATCTACCAGGCAGGTCACCCAGTCACAGAAGGAGATCAGATTGGTTAGGCAGGACCTTCCTTTCCTAAACCCATGTTGGCTGGGCCTGATCCCCAGATTGTCTTGCAGATGCTGCTCAATGGCACTCAGGATAATCTGCTCCATAACCCTGCCAGGCACTGAGGTCAAGCTCACAGGCTTGACCCTGAATCCTCCTTCCGGCCCTTCTTGTGGGTGGGTGTCACATAGGCCAACCTCCAGTCATCTAGGACGTCTCCGGTGAGTCAGGATCGGTCATAAATGACAGAGAGTGACTTAGCCAGCTCTTGCACCAGCTCCCTAAGCATCCTAGGATGAATCCCATCTGGACCCATAGACTTGTTAGGATCTAAGTGGCACAGCAGGTCACTAACTTCTTCCTCCCGGATTACAGGAGGGATATTATGCTCCCCAGCCCTGCCTACCAACTCAGGAGACCAGTTGCCCTGAGGATAGTCAATCCTTTTGTTAAAGACTGAGGCAAAGAAGGTATTAAGCATTTCAGCCTTTTCCTTGTCTTCTGTTACTATGTTCCCCCCTTCATCCAATAAGGAATGGAGATTTTCCCTGGCCCTCCTTTTGTTACTAATGTATTTATAAAAGCACTTCTTATCCTTAAGAGAATTGACCAGATTACATTCTAACTGAGCTTTTGCATCTCTAATTCTTTTTTCTACATAACCTTATAATATCGTTAAATGCTTCCTGATTCACCTGTCCCTTTTTCCAAAGTTGATACACACTTTTTTTTTTTTTTCCTGAGTTCTTGCAAAATCTCCCTACTCAACAATGCTGGTCTTCTTCCCCACTGCTTTTTTTTGGCACATTGGGACAGCCTGCTCCTGTGTCTTGATAATTTCATTCTTAAAGTAAGCCCAGCCTTCCTGGGCCACTTTATCTTTGAGGGCTGCTTCCCAAGGCACTCTCTGAGCCAGAGTCCTGAATAGACCAAAGTCAGCCCTCTGGAAGTCCAAGGCAGAGGTTTTGCTGACAGCCCTCCTGACTTCACCACATATTGGAAATTCATTCATATCATGGTCACTGTGTCCCAGATGACCTCTGACCACCATATCTTCCACCAGCCCTTCCTGTTTGTAAACAATAGGTCTAGTGGGGCGCTACCAGCTGCAACAGGAAGCTGTCATCCACACATTCCAGAAACCTCCCAAACTGTCCCCTTTCTGGTGTGTTGTGCTTCCAGCAGACATCTGGTAAGTTGAAGTCCCCCACGAGAAAAAGGGCTAGTGAATGCCAGATATCTCTGAGTTGTTGAAAGAATGTCTCGTCAGTGGCTTTATCCTAGTCAGGTGGTCTATAGCAAACTCCCACCAGGATATCAGCCTCATTGGCCTTCCCCTTAATCCTTATACATGAATACTCCACCTTGATGTGTCTAACATTGAATTCCAGGCAGTCAAAGCACTCCTTAACATACAATGCTACCCCTCCACCTCTCTTTCCTTGCCTATCCCTTCTAAAAAGCCTGTAGCCATCCATTGCAGCACTCCAACCATGTGAGTCATCCCACCACGTTTCTGTGATGGCAGTTACATCATGGTTTCCCTGGTGTACAATAGCTTCTAACTCTCCCTGTTTATTGCCCATGCTGCGTGCACTGGCATAGGGGCACTTCAGCCAGGTTGCCAGCAGTGTCACCTTCTTAGAGGAACACTCATTTATTTCCCCAAGGTGTTTCATAGATACTTTCTTCCTGTCTCCTATTACCTCCATGTCCTCCAGAGCTGCAAACCTTGTTATGCATCCCCCGGGTTTGCTTGCAGGAGACTCAGTTTCCCCTTCCCCCTCCAAATCTAGTTTAAAGCTCTGTCAGTGAGCTCTGCTAACTCCTGCCCCAGGATCCTTTCCCTCCTCTGGGACAGGTGCATTCCATTTGCTGCCATTAGACCCAGTGTCTTGTATAGTAACCCGTGCTCAAAGAACCCAAAGCCCTGCCGATGACACCAGTCTCTTAGCCATGAACTAAGCCATCTGGTCTTCACATTAGTTCCTTCATCTATCGCTGTCATTAGAGGGATGGAAGGAAATGTAACTTACACACCTGATCCCTTGACCATTTGCCCCAAAACTCTGAAATCTCTTTTGATCACTTTTGTCAATCTCAATGCCACTTCATCTCTACCCATCTGGAAGACCAAAAGTGGGTGGTAATCTGAAGACCTCACCAGGGTGGAAAGTTTACTCATTATATACTTTATCATGGCCCCAGGGAGGCAGCAGACTTCCCTATGAAGCAGGTCTGGTCTGCATATTGGCCCCTCTGCACCCCTCAGGAAGGAGTCACCCACAACAATGACCCATCTGTTTTTCTTCTTGGATTCAGTTATGATTGCTGGTTTAGGGTGAGTTGGCCTCAGTGGTACTTCTGGCCTACGTGAGGTATCCTCACTGCTACCAGCTGTTTCCTCCTGCAGGGCACTATACCTGTTCTTCAAGGGCACTGAAGGCGGTGAAGTTCTTAAGGGATCACACCTGCCCTGTTTACGCTGTAGGGCAAGGACCTGTTCCCATTGTCCCTGCTCCTGTAAGTTGGCCTGGGAAGGCAGGGAAGCTTGCTGAGATGATAAGGAATCCTGAGATGATAATGACTCCTGTGCTCCACTAATGAGATTTGGTTCCTGAGCCATTTTAGTGGAGAGTAGGCTCTGAAAACACTCATCTAGTTCCTTCTCACTCTCCCTTATACTCCTCAATCTACTCACCTGCTCCCTGAGCTCCAACACTTCCTCCTGCAGCTGTGCCACCCAGCGGAGCAGATCATCAACCTGCTCACATCAGATACAGCCATGGTCAGAGCTGTTCCCTGTTGACATCGAAAGGCTGTGGCATTCCCAACAGTCTGTGACCTGGATAGCTTCCTCCTTCTGTGGGGGCATCCTCTCAGTACCCACATCCATTTTGGTGGATGCTGCAAGCATGGTCTTCCTCTGCCGGGCAAGCACCATGGCAGTGACTGAGAGTCACTTGCCCTACCCATACAAACTGCTGTGTGTCACCATGCCTCAAAGACATGCCACACTCTTGTTTGCTTACCCCCTCCAGGTTGCTCACACTCCCCAGGGGCATTTAAATTTCCGAGTGGCTCCTGGCCACACCTCCTCCATGTCTGATTGGTTACCACAGACTTCCTCCTTCCCACTGCAGCTGGGGCTTGGGCGGGGGTGGTCCCTGAGCTCAGAAGCTGCTGTCCACAGTGCGATCAAACTTCGGGATTCCTGCAGTCGTTGCCACTGCCTGGTCAACTGACTGCTGTATATGACCATTAACTGATTCAATTAGAATATATAGCAATATCTATAATATATATGTTATATAGCAGTAATTTAGCTTTTCCAGATGTAATTTTTTCACCTATTTCTCCCATTGACCACAGTTAATGGAAGAGACTCCTTCAGAACGTGATCTAACGAGTATAAAGATAGGCTCCTATTCTGATGTTCTCGAGGTGACTCTCTCCATTAGCTTTTGTCACAGAATTTCAGGAGATAAACCTCATAACTTAGATACCCAAGCTGAATGTCTACAGTAAGTAGTGTCAGCATGCCCACACACACAAATTAAGATGAAAAGTGTTTCTTATAAAACCATTATATTAAATAATTGAGTCTAACATGCTTACTAGAAATGAATGGGAATCAGCACAAGCTTCATGGTGTTGTACATTTTTCCTTTATTTATCTAAGGCAGTTGTTCCAGTCTAACACTCCAATTCAGAATCTGCTTCACATGATGCTGCATGATATGCTAAAACTCTTAACTATTTCCATATATTTTTCAGAAAAATCTACTGCCTGCATGATGATCTAATTTCATATGATGTTTTGTTCCCTATGGCTTTCAATGCACTAAGCCCTTCAAAGTGTCTAATAATGCCCTTGTATGAAGAAGTTACTTAAATCTAGCTGCTTAAACCAGAAGCAGAATTTAGTCCTAAATAACTAAATCATGGTTTCCTTATTTTTGTGATCCTAGCATCATGTGACAAGCTGAATTACAACACATGCAGCTCATTTTGGTAAATCATCACTATATTTACATATTCTTTCCTTACATGTGATTATCCTAGAATTAATGTGTTGAATGCTGCTTCCCAAGCTTCTTACTCTCCATTTTTTAGAAAATAGTCCATCAGATTTATAGCCACTCAACTCTAGTTTAAAAAACAGGAAGAAAAATATTAATAATGAAATACGCTATAAAAAGAGCCAATGAGCCTGTACACTCTGCTGTCTCTGTACAGATTTAGTTGAACACCAATTAAATGCAACAGTTGACAGGTAACTTCAAAAGAAAGAACTTAGCAAACCAAACATCTTGGCAATTCTTTAAAAATGTTTTTAGACCTTGTTTTATATACTAGAGGAAACAAAATAAGCCAAGGAATAGCAGGAAAAATGAAAATGACAAATCATAAAGCCCATATAATCAAGTTTCACAACCCGTAGGTGCTCACACACAACAACAATTATTTAAAGAACGCATCCTTAAAAAGAAAAACATTTCAAAAGTTGAAGATGGCCTTTTTCTGATGAAAGTCTTATTCATATTTTTGTAATTCCCCCTTTATAATCCTAGGTGTGTGGGTGAAGGAGTATTGATAGCTAATACTGGTTATGTATGTATGCCAGTAACAGCATAAGTAGCAAAACCACCTTATCAATGACAAATCCAGACAAAACAGAAGAAATGCAATTTTGGTCAGAGAAGTTGAACATCAAAAAAAGGTTTTGAAATGCACAAATCTATTCTGACAGACAGTTCTTACATTTCTTCTGACTTAATCATTAGTGTCTTTTTTTCAGTATCAAATGCTACCTTAACTCCTCAACCGAACACATGCAGAACTCCATTCCAGAAACTCCCATTTTCTAACTTTTTAGTAGCTTAGCATCACCTGAAGGCCAAGACACAAAATAGCACAGATGTAAAATTGTTCTGGAAAAAGTTTCTTTGCAACAGGTGAAATTTGATGAGGTTACTAAGGTCCAGCTAGAGGCTCAGTGTTTTATGAAAACTCCACAAGGAAGGAGGCTTTGCAGTCCTTCCACAGATAGTAAATGTGCAGAAGCACATACCCTTTTCTGCCATAATGTGTCATGGAAATGGGCACTGTGGTTCTGTTAGCTCTCCAGCTCAAAAAAAAAAAAGATGAAACACATTATATGATCAAAACTGGAATAGTGCTTATAATGAGATCCCTCAGTGACTTCCTATCCTGACCCAGCATTGGAAACAAATATTATATTCCAGTTTTTGTACAACAGAAGATTTCACCCAGGAAGAGCCACCTTCACAGTGGATCCACCTCCAGCTACAACAGAACCAGAAGCTCTAGAGATAAACAAAGAAAATTGTGTAGCTAAATGGACATAATTATACAGCTAAATGACAATTACTCTAAAAATGAAAGTAGGTTTCATGTGCGGTTTGTGTGTGTCTGAACTACGATTCACTGGGGATTTTTCCTCAGGTGATACACAAAAGGTCAGATTAGATGATCTATTGAACCTTCTGGCCTTAAACTGTATGAAACAATGAGAGGCTTTATTATATCCAGCCTTGTTTACCCCTAACTGAAATGCTATAAATTATTAAATATAACAATAATTGCTAGACACTTCTTTGCTACTTTTTTAAAAAAAATAAAACAAATCAATAGCCGTGTTTAATGACAGCAAGCTTTATATTAAATTGAATTTTGATGCCAGTGAATAAACTGCCTAAGTTATAACTATTGAAAAAATTATCAATGTCCTTGTAATTTAAAGTTTGGTTGTAAATTATGCTATTTATATATTTTTAAAACAGCTGTATTTGATTTAAATATATTTTGGCTTTTAAAGGTAAAAACTTGTATTCTTCCTCTCAGAAATTACATGTTGACATTTCATTCAAGTCTGCTCAATGATTTAACTGAAGATGTACTATAGCTAATACACAGTCTGAATAAAGTTTTTCTGTTTGCCAAGATTTGTTAAATAAACCAAATAATTCCATTTTAACAAGTTCTTGAGCATTTTTCTTTTGCAATAATAAAAACATTTCTGTTTGACATGTGAGATGAAAAAATCCTGTTCTATTGTCTCAATTTGCACTATCTACTCCAGTCTCTGTAGTTTACTGTCAGTTATGAATAAAAATAGAATCATAGAATCATAGAACTGTAAGGGTTGGAAGGGACCTTAAAGATCATCTCGTTCCACCCCCCCTGCCATGGGCAGGGACACCTCCCACTAGATCAGGTTGCTCAGAGCCCCATCCAACCTGGCCTTAAAAACTTGCAGGGATGGGGCTTCCACCACCTCTCTGGGCAACCTGTTCCAGTGCCTCACCACCCTCATGTGGAAGAATTTCTTCATAACGTCCAATCTAAACCTACCCTCCTCTAGTCTGGATCCATTCCCCCTTGTCCTATCACTACCTGACATCCTAAAAAGTCCCTCACCAGGTTTTTTGTAGGCCCCCTTCAGATACTGGGAAGCCACAATAAAGTCTCCTCGCAGCCTTCTCTTCTCCAGGCTGAACAACCCCAACTCTCTCAGCCCGTCTTCATAGAAGAGGTGCTCCAGCCCTCTGATCATCCTCGTGGCCCTTCTCTAGACACATTCCAGCACGTCCAGATCTTTCTTGTAATAGGGGCTCCAGAACTGGATGCAGTGCTCCAGGCGGGGTCTCACAAGAGTGGAGTAGAGGAGGAGAATCACCTCCCTCGACCTGCTGGCCACACTTCTCTTGATGCAGTCCAGGATAGGGTTGACTTTCTAGGCTGCAAGTGTGCACTGACGGCTCATGTTGAGCTTCTCGTCCACCAGCACCCCCAAGTCCTTCTGTTCAGAGCTGCATTCAAGCCAGTCACTGCCCAGCCTATAGCTGTGCTTGGGATTGCCCCAACCCAGATGCACGACCTTGCACTTGGTCTTGTGAACTTCATGAGGTTGGCATGGGTCCACCTCTCCAGTCTGTCAAGGTCCCTCTGGATGGCATCCCTTCCCTCCAGCGTGTCAGCCACCCCACACAGCTTGGTGTCATCGGCAAACTTGCTGAGGGTGCACTCAATGCCACTGTCCATGTCGCCAACAATAATTTCTGGACAAATAATTCATAATGAAAATTTGTATGTCTAGGTTTATATCCTGAAATCATCTTGCAATCAGATAACTATTTTTTATTTTATTTTGGGGTTGTTTTGTTTTTTTTTTTCCGAGTAGAAGGGGTTTCAAGTGAGATCTTCAGGAAGATACTTCAATGTATTTGGGTATAAGTTTAGTTTTTTGTGGTCAACAGTGAGGTCTTGTGTGTTATTTCAATGAATTAATGTAGAGTGTTGGATTCATATATCCCGATGCCTTAAACTCAGAAAAAAGCCATTAGAATTATATAGTCTGACCTAAGTACATGACTGTCTTTTAGTTTTCATCCAGTTCATCATATCTTGAAATCAGTAACTTGGATTAGTTTAAATTAGAGGTTTAGTTTTGCCACCACAAAATTTTTAATTAAAATTCATGTTTCTAACTTGTTTTACTTCAAATAATGGATATTCATTCTTTCTTATGTATTTTCTCTAGATTAACATTTCTAAACACACCTTCAAGTGCGTATAAACTATTATTTTTTTAATTTTTTTTTTAGAAATGAAGCAAATTTAATGCTTCATTTATTCCCTCAGAATAATTTTCTCCCACTCTAAAAATATTTTAAAGTTCTTTCTTCTGTCCTAATAACTTTAAATTGCTGATATTCCCCTGAGTTAATATATTATATGTATAATATATATATGATACTCCCTGCTGCCCTGCTTTTATATTCTAGGGAACACAGGAGACCAAATCTGACGTTCATAAGAGCGATGTGCATTCGTGTTGAATTGTAGTTCATGGAATTCATTCACATCTCTGATGAGGGAGATGATCAATAAAAGCAAAAGGGGTCATAACTCTTCCATTTGGACTTGTTAGCAAGGAAAGAAATGTGGGAAAATAATAAGTTATAGGTAATTTGTTGGAACTTGCATAAGTTTTTTGTTACTTTTTGATTCTTTTGTCCATTTAACAAGGGTTGTAACTGTGAATTTTGCCTCATATCATCCAATCACTTGTCTCCAGTTCAATGTGGCCCGTTGTGCTCTGATTAACTGATAGAGCTCATATACACATAAGGATATCACAAAATCAAAAGACAACTTATCTTTTAATGCTTGTGTTTTAATCATCAAAGCCCACTACTAATCTCTGTCCTCTGTCAAGGAAAATGCATAAATCCAGAGCCTTTCATTATTTCATGCCTGTAAAACACACATTTCTCCAGGTAAATATTGATCAATATAAAATTATCTTTTCAGGAACTGATTTTGAAGACATAACGCAGTTGACAAAAACTTTAGTACTGGTAAAACATGTCCCTAAAGAGTCATTTTAGGTCTTCGATGTTACATATGTCCCATGTTTAATGTTCTAGCAAACAGGATCAGGTACTTCATTGATTTCAGTTATTGATTCAGTCAAAAAAAAATGTTCATACCTCCTACCAAATTGAACTTGGATTAATTAATGTAGAGTTTTACACGCTATTTCAGTACAGAGCTGGGGAAAAGTTTTGCCATTTCAAGTTGGTCTGTTACTGCAGAAAATTATATGATGCAGAGAGATCATCACAAAGTGTGACTGAAGAGTAAACTTACTATAGGTTGTATTCCTGATTGTTTATGGCTGTATATTGTTATATGGCAGTGTGGTTATGTAGGAAACTATTTTTCTGAAATTTTACAAGCAAATAATAACCATCTGATATTAAGAAAGTGGCTGAAAAGATTCTTATAGAGGGATGTAATTCATGGCACAGATTCAAATACACCTTGTTTTAGATTTGACGGAATCAATCATGCACAAAGAGAAATTTCCAAAATTTACTTTATGGTGAACTGCACCTTTTTTCTACTTTTTGATAATGGCCATATTCACATGTAGAGATGTAAACTTGAATAAGAAGTTACTTTAACAGAAATCAGAGAAACTCTTTCCAACTTTAAGAAAGATCTAGAGGCAGAACACTGTTCCCTTTTCGTAAGTCAAATCTCTGTATATAAGGGAAAGAGTTCTAAATTTTCATCTAAGAGAAAAAAGTTCACCCAAAGGCACTTCAGATTCAAGGTACAGGAGTAGGCTTTTTAAAATTATTTATTTGTTTTTTTCTCTATAATAAGTTAGAAGGAGTTTTTATAGACTACAAGTTTTGTGTTTCATTCCCTAAGACAGACACCTACTCTGCAGAGATATCATTTTTGTTCTCCTGAGCCCATAATTTGAACTTTGCCAGAAATCTATTAGGAGATAAACGTGGGTGAAAAATAACAACAGAGCCAGTTGAAGCCCGCAACAAAAATGAATCCCAAAGGCAGCCACCTCTTTTCATTTAAAAAGGAAAATGATAATGAAAAACATCTGATGCATAATACAAGCTTTAGTAATTAATTGGAAGTTATTCATTTATACTTAGTTATAATAGAACAGACAACACATATGCACCAAAATATACATGAATATTAACATGAAGTTGCAGGCTCACACTGTTGGTACAAACTGTGGCATGTTTGAGAGGTCTAATCCACAATTGATGTATACGAGACTATACACAGAAGGAATGTATAATGAGCAACATTTACATGTTTTAAAGGGTGTGAAAATTCTCAACATGCTGATAATTAGAAACAGCATTAGAGGTTACTGCTAGTTGATTGTCTGATGCGAATGCTGGAAGACACTGCACTGAGCAGTGATATTGAGCCACAAATGTGATTCATAATACACAACAATCAGACAAATATAAAAAAACCCCAGTAGTCTTATGTTTTCCTTTGCTGGATTTTTGTAAAAGATGTTTAAAGCAGAATGTCAGGCTATGATCATCGAAACACAATTTGCTTAAAACAACGGGCTTCCTGTTTTGTGGTCAGCACACCTCACCTTCACTAAGGCACAGGGGATAGTCCTTATGTATGCTTTCCTCTACAGAAGAATAACCATGAGACAGTTGATAAATACAACAACAAAACCAACCAAACAAAACAAGCAAATGACGAAAAGAAGACTCACAGTTTGTGCCATGTGTATAAACCACTACATTTCCCATTGTGTCCATGTCTTCTTTGAGAATTGCCCTCCTGGACTATATTTGAGTCTATCCTTGTTTGTAAAATAAGAAGAAATGCTGGTGACCTCTGTATAATTTGTATTTTACGGAGGGAAAAGTGGACATAAGGTACGGACATAAGGTATTCAGCAATGAATGAGGCTTAGATTTTGGGATCAGTTGTAAGAAATTGAAAATACTATCCACAGGTCTTTAGACATTTTCAAGACAGTGGGCACAATATTAAAATGAGGTAGTTTATACTTATTGTTACAGCTGGTTTTGATAATCTTCACTTAGAACAAGATAATAGTCCTAAGTGGAAAATTTTCTTCATGGAGAGGTTTGTTTTCATCTAGTTTGTATAATGACCTGACACAAATGAAACAGCAACATTTACTTTATGATTATAGGGCAGTGTGAACTTTGTATTTTATAAAGCAAATTAAATTTGTCATTAGAATGCAGTTGCTAACAAATTTTACAAACCGTTAAATGTAATACAAAAAATAAATGAACGCAGAGAAGCATCTTCTACGGCCTACTGTTAAGTGTAGAAATATCTTATTCTGTCAATGTGATTTCATAGCAGGATGAAAAGTGTCAAAAGTGGGGATGACAAATCAGTCTAGTGAGGAAAAATGACTCTCAGACAAGAGATGTCGTTTGTCATGATTGCCATTTGACTGCACTTTCTCCTGTCTTCTCTTTCAGACGAATGTTACTTTGCCATTAATTTAAAATTATCTTAAATCAACAATGGGTTGAACATGAAAAGCAGAGATACTTGTCTTTTAAAGTTTTGCAATATGCAGAAACCTATTCAAATGTAAACTTACTGAAAACTGACATGTACATTATAAAAAAAAGGTTATCATGAATTGTTAACTTGGAAAATATTATAGTTCTATAGCTCAAAAGTCCATTTTTTTCCCTAAATACAGGCAACAGCATGGCTTTTGTTCCAAACTGACACAGCTGAGCACAGCTCTCTGAGCCACTGCATAATATGGGTGGTAATTAAGCCACAGCTTCAAGGTTGCATGGGCACAAGACAATTCAGCCTAATGAAGTATCGATTGGCTGCAGTCGAGGTAAAACAAGTTGACATTCATTTAGAGGTAGCAATGCGAATATACCACAAAGCCACCAAAGAAGTAAGGGGCGCGGGGGGGGAGGGGGAAACAATGAGACTGAATTTTAATCTTGAAAACACAATTAAGAATCTTATTTACAGCATGTTGCTATCACTCAAACTAAAGCTAATTGCGTACTTACTGCTCTGACATCAGATTCTTAAATCAGCAGAAATTATATTCATAAGTTGTTGCCAAAAAAGCACATGAAGTTCAGTGTTTCAATTAGAAGCTGTCCTAACACTTCAAAAATCCAACAGCAAAAAAATACTTGCAGTCAAATTTCCACTTTTTTCACACAACTGAGTTTAAAATGCTGTGATAAGCTCCTATTAACACAAGTTCGAACTACATAATTTCTGAAAACAATAGTTTTACCTCTTAATGGAATTACTGCAAGTAGTTTTCTATATCTTGTTGTGTTATACAAATATTCAATATAGCTTTCAAGCCTAATTTTCTCCTTTTGTCTTACAAGTCAAAAACTTTATTCACACAATCATAGCCTTGTACACATTTGTCTCATGTATATATATGTATAAAATTACAATATGCATAAAATGCATATGATAATGTATGAATGTACATCTTTAAACTTACTACTGTAAGCATTTTCGTTCTAACCACTAAACAGGAGGATTACTTTTTGCTCCTACTACTGAACATTCAAGAGATTTAGGATGTGTTCATACAAACATGAACTGCTAAGCTACTGCTATATATTAATAGGTTTAATTGAAAAGTCCTGAAATTTTACCTTTGTACTTGAAGAATGAAATTAATAAACAAGTTAACAAATCAAATGTCTAACAAAACCAATTAAAAAAGAACTTTAAAAATAAAAAGAATTATGTAATCCTTTCGAAATTGTATCAATAGTTACAAAGAATGATATGCTGATATTTCAAATTTTGATAAATTTCAATAGTTGACTTTTATCTTAAATAATTCATTAACAGCCCATATATTCAGAATTGTTTATTCTATTAATCACAATCTTTTTTGCTGAGTTTGGAGCTGAAAACAAAATTTTGACCAAAGAAGCCTGTAACTGTACACTATTGCAGATGTGAGCACTTGAGATTGAATTCTTACATCTTGCAAACAGATACTAATAAATCGCAACGACTGGATTACATAACATCATTCTAACAAAATCCTCTTTCTAAATCTGAAATGCAAATGTATTATGACTTTTCATCTTCCAAAAGTGCAAACATTTTACAGCTTGCATCAATCACATTTTCTCATGAAAAATATCCCCAAATGACTGAGAAAGTGCTAATGTGTCTAATTGCATTATAGACCCCTCCGGCAGACAGACATTTCTTTAAAAAGTAACTCATTAAAGCATTCTTATTGCCAGATGTTGAGATTCACATCAATTGCCCTACTTGTGTACTGAATTAAGGCAGTATGAGCCCTGAAGTAAGTCTTAAACTCTTTTAGTAATTAAAGTATTATCCTAAAATGTCAGAAAATTGAGATCTGCAAATTTACATGTGTTTACTGCATATGAATTCTGATAAGCATAGTTTTCTCATCACACAGGTAAACTGATTCTCAGTCACTATTAAAAAGAATTCTGTAGTTTAAAATAAAAAATCCTACAGAAAATGAAAGAATATTTAAAAAAAAATAATTAAAAAATCCTTTGTCATGCCAGCAGCATCATACGTATTATATGCCTAGATTATATGCCTGGACTCTGTAATCACGGTATACCTTATGAACTGTCATCATCTTATGTGGAAATCATGCAAAAGCAACTTCATATACAATTTTCTTGGTACTCTATAAGATTTTTCCAAACTAAAAAGCTGACAATTTTAATTTTCACTGGGCAAATTTTATGTGATCTACTGACCTGGATGAGTGAATAGAGTGTACCCTCAGCAAGTTTGCTGATAATACGAAACTGGGAGGGGTGACTGGCACACCAGAGCTGTGCTGCTATGCAACAATGTCTAGACAGCCTAGAGAGCTGGGCAAAAGTGAACCTCATGAAGTTCGATAAGGACAAGTGTAGAGTCTGGAGAGGAATAATACCACGCAGCAGTACAGATTAGGGGTTGTCTTGCTGGAAAGCAGCTCCATGGATAAAGACCTTGGAGTCCCAGTGGATAGTAAGTTATTCATGGGACTACAATGTGCCCTTGTGGCCAAGGAAGCCAGTGGTATCCTGGGGTGCATGAAGAAGAGTGTGTCCAGCAGGTCTAGGGAAGTTCTCCTCCCCCTCTACTCTGCCCTGGTGACACCACACTCCTGGAATACTGTATCCTGTTTTGGACTCCCCATTTCAAGAGAGACAGGGATCTACTGGAAAGAGTTCAACAGAGAGATATGAGGATGATGAAGGGACTTCAACATGTCTCCTGTGAGGAAAGGCTCAGAGAACTGGGGCTATTTAGGCTGGAGAAGAGAAGGCTGAGAGGAGATTTTGTTAATGTCTATAAATATCTAAGAGGTGGGTATCAAGCGGGAGGGGCCAGTCTCTTTTCTGTGGTGCCCAGTAACAGGACAAGAAATAATGGATACCAGCTAGAACACAGGAGGTTCCACCTCAACATGAGGAGAAACTTTACTGTAAGAGTGATGGAGCCTGGAACAGGCTGCCCAGAGAGGTTGCGGAATCTGCTTCTCTAGAGACTTTCAAAACCCACCTGGATGCGTTCCTGTGTGGCCTGACCTAGGAGATCCTGCTCTGGCAGAGGGATGGACTAGATTGGACTAGAGGTTCCTTCCAACCTCTAACATTCTATGATTCTATGATAGCAAGTTCAGCACACTGTATAACATAAGAAAAAAATTTCCCTTCTCTTCTTGACTCAAGTCTAACCACACCCCCCAATCATCTGTGAGGTCTACAGTCTAGATGGAAGTGACAGATAGAATTCATAGCCACTTGTACTTTTGTTAAAAATAAATATTTCTCTTGGCAAGGCCTCTTCTAGGCCCACATCTCAATTGTGAAGTAATGAGAAGGATTCAACCCAGAATCAGTGCAATGGGTTGAAGTGATTTCTTTCAAGAGCTAGGACTAGACTTTCAGTCTGCACAGTTCTAAGCACATGCTTTACTCATCCAGCCACAGCTTTGCATAATTCTACACTTAAAATAAATTATCTGTTCACTCCTAAGAGAAAAGAAGAGGGCCTAACCACTGTCTCTTCAAGAAAAACAGAAAAGTGAAGTAAATGTACAAAAAAAATGGCAGGTTGTGAAATACAGGATATCTACATCATATTCATGTTCCATCAATTAAACTCTAGCAAAGATGTACATTTTTGTCTACAAGCAAAGAAAATCAAAATCTCAGAGTGTCAGTCTGTCTAGTGCCACAGTTGTAATTTTGAGATACTACCTTCTCTATCTTTTTAAATATTTGCTGTTGCTTGTATTGCAAAAAATCAGAAAAACATCTGCAAGAGAATGCTTTAAGTAAAGGTTGCAAGTGATACAGTGTCTCAAAGGTCTGATAATAATATAAATGCATTTTACCAGGACGTCATCAATTCAGATTCCTCCAAAAATCAGCAATGCTTTGGCTTTTAAAAAATGTCATTCTAGTTCATATTAGACTAATGACTAATTTAGGAGAATCAAAGTCACTGTTTAAATGAGTCTGTCAGTACATTTAATAACTCTAAAACTGAAGTTAAAGAATCAAACAGGCCTGCACCAGACTTCTTATTTCAAGACATGCCCTTCTTTCTTATAACACAGCTGATGTACATAAGATCCATGTTCTAAGAAATGTACATGATACTTCCCATGATAGGTTTAAAATTAAAAATTCATCAGTTTCTAGATAGCAAAGCTATTTTATAAAGATACTAAGTTTGGCTCCTACTCCTCTGCTACTAAGGACTAAGGCAGAATTACATGCTTCAGAAGATAATGGAATTGGGAAGAACTTTCTATCGCAGATTCCAAACCTCTGTTATGGCACAAACTATTCTGTATTTTCTCTTGTGTGAGTTGATAAAGCTGGGTCTGAAAAGTGATTAGTCTTCTCACCTCCCCACATAGAGGACTGCTACCAGATCTCCATTCCTTAGATGGATAGAGAGCATGTTCTAATTTTTAACAAAAATTTAATTGTGATAAAGTATATGTGTATTTATAACCATTTGCTCACTATGCACAAAACCACTTTAAATTTTTTATTCCATGGCCCCAGCTTCATTCATACAAAGTTAGCATCGCCACAATCTCATCACAATGTCAAGTGAAGACTACAGAGATTACATTATGATGTCAAAATGCAATTGCAAAGAATTTTTATTACTATCTATGGTCACCACATTTACAATATCAAATTATGATGAAAAGTGTTTCAATGTTTCTCTGGAGATGAAATTATAATGTCAAGCTGATGACACAATGAGGTCAGTACAAATCTTCATAGACCCAATTGCAATGTTCTTGCAGTGGGAAATGTATGGAGACTGTCATAGAAAGACTATAGAAAAACAAAGTGGACAAAAACTACTGAATGCTTCAGCAAGCTTTGAAAAACTATGAAGTTTGAAAAACATGTCTCGATGCCAAGAGAATTGTAAAAGTTCATAGGAAAGACTAAATTGGCTTTTAAATAGTTATTTTACTCCATTGTCACCTTCTTCTAAAAAGATCCTTTGTCTCCAGGCAATCCTTCCGATGACACCATGCCTTGAGATAGTCCTAATGCAGTCCCCTAATTCCAAACCTTGGTCTGGCTCTTCTTCTTCTTCCGGTATATGAAGGGAGCCTACAGGAAAGCTGGAAAAGGGCTGTTCACAAGAGTATGTAGCAATAGGATGAAGGGCAATGGTTTTAAACTAGATTTAGATTGGACATTAGAAAGAAATTCCTTATTATGAAGGTGGTGGAACACTGGAACAGGTTGCCCAGGGAAGTAACAGAGAATTCATTGCCCTGGAGACATTCAAAGTCAGGCTTGATAAGGCTTTGAGCAAGCTGATCTAGTTGAGGATGTCCCCTCTCACTGCAGGGGGTTGGACTAAATGACCTTGGGAGGTCCCTTCCAACCAGGGACATTCTATGAGTCTGTGACGATTCTTTTATTAATCCAATTCTTACTCTGCTTTTATGCAAAAAGACTATAACAACCTGCTTTCCTTCACAACAGACAGGAAACAATTTGGTCTTCTTTCTACATCTAGCTCCTGTAAGGTCTTGCCAGTTTCCTCATGATGGATGGGTGACATTGTTTAGCAAAAATTATCCAACACCTTTTCACTTTTTTTCACGTTTCCTCATATATACCTCTCCCTGATGACCTGTACCAAACATTGACACACCCTCTCAGGAATTGCTCGACACTTTCTCCATCACAAGCTTTCTTTAGCTTTTTATGGTGGTCTTGTTTCCTAACTAAATTTTATTCTTCACTTTTAACTACTGTTAAGATCTGCATTCTTTTCTTTATTTCTCTGTGTTTGATTCCTTGCCAGTTGAGTTGCTCTCTCCACATTTTTTGTAGCTAAAGTTTAAAAAAAATCCACTCTGTTTTTCTGAACAGTGATGCGTCTGTACGTTTCTTATATTCCATTTTCTTATATTCCATATTCTACAAAGTCTCATATTTTCACTAACTTCTTCCTCATTTACCAACAAACTAGTTATTTATTTTCAATTTTGACAGTACTTCTGTTGTTTCTCATTTTTCTCCACCCCTTTGCACTATGCTTTTTTTGCACCCTGGTATCATCACTGAACTTTTCTGGGTTCTGTGTTCATGATGCCCAAATATTTTTGCCATTCATAACTTTTCTCCAGTTATTGTTTTACACAGCTCCTAGTGAGTTGATAACAATTTCTTATTTGCCATTATTGCAATCTCAATGTGGTATTCCCTTCATGGATTTTCCCTACAGCTTGCTTATCCACTTCCTGATGATATCACAAACAACAGCTGCACAATGCAAGGCTTGAAACTTGCTTTTCACTAAACTATCTAATGATGCCAAGTTTTGTCACTTTTTGGAGTCTTGATAATTTTATTTTCTGTCTGTACGACAAAAAAAAAAAACAAACGTTGCCCTTTCCACAGTCACTTCCCAAATTAGTATCTAATTTTGTATAATTTGTTCCAAATTTTCAAGTTCCACTGTTTCTTGTACTCAAATTTATCACACAAATTTGTCTCAAATGGCTGTATCAAGTCTGATTATTTTCTTCATGTCTCTTATTGCAGTTCACACATTACAAACAGTATTCACTCCTGTGTATTCAGACTAGTTTTTAGTGCAATTTTCTTTCACAAACATTTATTTTGATAATTACCCAGGGGTAAAGTAATATTTTTAAAGAAATGTGAAATTTGCTTGGCCATGTACTGTGTTATGTGTCTGAAATACACTACCTTCATTTGGATCAACTTCAATTTGGCAGCTCAGGTTTGGGTTCTCTTTCCAGATTTTCACAGATTGATGCTAGGCAAATAATAACTGCAATATTATGAAATTCTTTCAAATGTCATATAAATAAAAATTTCAATTCAAAACTCATGCATATCCTTATTTTTGTCAGTTTTCACCTCTAAATTCTTGGGAAGCTTTCCCTTTATTTGAGCTATTATAGTAAAATTTAAGTTCCACTAATGGAATAATACCTATATTACATACACGTAAAAAACAAGTACATTACCATCATTAATATAGTGGTTTTAAAATGAATTTGCAAGGAACAATCCATGATATTCCTAACAATTGGAGGACTGTAAAATCCCCTGAGGGCTAATCTGATTGACCCAGTGCCAATACATTGGTATATCAGTGACAGATTATATACTCCGGTGATGTCTGCAGGGTATGTTTATCTTCCTTCTTTTTACACATTTTAATCCTTCCCTTTTTTTTAGTATCCTCTTCGAAATGAAAAGATATTTTAAATCATAACATTGTTACAGTTTTCTAAATCAAGAGTGTACAAAGACTTAACATTTTTCCACTTGTTTAAAGCTGATATTCATCAGAATAGCATGAATAACAATATTATCTTCACCAAAGCAGATTATTCTCACTTCTTAAATAATAAATTATATTGATGCAATTTATCCAGGACGTGTGTCATAAATATTTTAACCTAATGCTAATACCAATCAACTGGAATGTTAAATGTAAATGCAAAAGAATATATTTATCATAATTTCCTTATTTTAGAATCTATCTCCTTCATTTTTCCAGTACCAGAATTTACATGACCTTTTTCTCATAAGCACAATGATAGAACAGGATTGTAGGCTCTCTTCCACCAAGTCCACAGTATGTAAGGTATTAGGTGAATAAAGTTTTCCTTTCTTTGATTTTTGATCTCCTTCTCAGTTTAAAAAAAATGAATACTTCTACTGTGCTACTGTAAGTTTTAAATTTGAGGTTACCACCCTGGATCAGACATATTAAATATGTAAATTCTATATTAGAAAAGTATTTTGAATCTGCTTTTGTTTTCAATATTTTTCTTCTTTCTGTAACCTCATCACTACCAACCTGGATAACCAATAGTGGATAATAATCAGAGGGATGCACCAGACCAGGTTGTTTCCTGATAATATCTCTAATCCAAGCCCCAGGGAGGCAGCACTTCCCTGCGGGATGGATCTGGTCAACACCTGAGATCCTCTGTTCCTCTCAGAAGGGAATCACCTACCACAATTATGATGTACCTTGTTTTCTTAATCTAAGGTGACTCACCTTAGGTGTCTCCCTGGATGGACCTTCATCTCCATCCTCGTTTGCTTGGCCCTGAAGTTCCAAAGCCTCAGACCTGTTGTGCAAGGGCAACTGGCAAGGCGAGCGAGGCCAAGAGGGGATTTACTTCCCTGGAGGGATCTGCTTCCATTCCCCATCATCTCTTACACCCCTTTCTTCTGCCTGACGGCAAGAGGGGAGGGGGTCCTTCTGGGTCCCCATATTCCTCCTGGCAGTTGCTTTCAGCCAAGCAGTAACCATGGCCAGATGCTCTACTGGGAGGGCAATGATCACTAGTTGCATCCACCTCTCAGCCAGGGGAGGGGAACCAGTTTCCACCAACAGGACTTACCTCTTGTACTGGGGGAGCTCTTGGTGTCCTGCCTGCAGGGTCTTCTTTGCAAACTGCACAACCCTGGATGACACTCCATGGAACAACCCTTCACTGCTTGTTTGCTCGGGGCTCCCTTTATACCGGGAGGGGGTATTCCTGGCAAGTGACCTTGACATGATTATACCTTGTTCAAAAATGCCACCAGGGGGCTTCTCCACCCATGCCACATCAGCAGCCACCACCATAGCCAAGCTGCTCTCCCAGTTTCCAAAAGCCCCCAAAAGCCATTAAAAACCAGCTCCTTGACTGCCCTTTTTACTGCAATTCCTTTCCTCCAGTATGGACAGACCTGGACCTGGACAGGGAAGGGAAGGGAAGGGAAGGGAAGGGAAGGGAAGGGAAGGGAAGGGACTACTAGCTAATTATATATTGTTAATAAATTAATAAATTCTTTCAATTCTGATTTGTTTTAAACTATGGAGTTTTTCCCTGCAGCAATGTCTTCATTTTAATCTGAAAAAATCGTAAGTAAATTAATCACACTGCGGTTGTTTGGCAATTTCTAGTCTATTAAACACTCCTGCAGCCAAAAATAACAGAAAAAAAAATTTAAAAAAGGAAAATATCTCTATTATTTCTGTTATTTTCTTCCTATTATTTTTCTCTGATAGGAAACTATGGCTAATTCAGAAAAAGGGGGTACCCAAACCACAACAGTACTGAAGGCTTATAATCACTATAAGGTTAGCAATGTTCAGTGCATCCATATGAAGTATCAACTGGCTTTGTGATTATATTCTATATTTGTATTGATGCATGATGAAAAGGCTTTGCTTATCCAAGCAGCAGCAACATCTCCCCAAGCAATAGCTAATAACGCACCTTAGGGCACAGACTGATACAAAGAATATCATATTTATTTATAGACACTTGCAGGAAAGTAGAAATTTTAGATAAATCAACATTATTTTCTGTAAAAAGATACTAAGTAGCAAGATGTGCAGAAACTATGAAATTTCCCCCATCTAGGAGATGGTTGGCAACAAAAACTTATATATCAGTAGTTATTTATGCAGCATTCTTGTGATGAAAACTATTCTATTTTCTTCTATTTAGAGTAATGTGGTCTACAGATCTCTTGCCTGCTTCCAAGAGTTACTGAAGACCTAGTGTCAGAAGTCTTTAATCCACTTTACACCATTTGAAAAGATTTTCGTGTAATGAAAACTGGAAAGAAAAGACTGAAAACTACAAATTAATATTTACAAAATACAGAAGGAAAGTACAAATTAAATTGCCATCCACATATAAGGTTATCCAGGGATTTATTGATACAATGATAAAAATTATTAAT
The DNA here is from genome assembly GCA_013396935.1 of Baryphthengus martii. Taxonomy (NCBI): domain Eukaryota; kingdom Metazoa; phylum Chordata; class Aves; order Coraciiformes; family Momotidae; genus Baryphthengus; species Baryphthengus martii. Next base: position 31,270 of record VWZK01019064.1, on the reverse strand, counting down.
GTTACATTGGAAGACCCTTTCTTTGTGTCTATTCACAGCAAATAAATGAATGCTTTCCCCCAAAGTCTTGGGTTTTCCTATAGTTTGACAAGACTTCAGTTACAACATGTGTAGATATGATGGGAAATATTATAAAATGCTTAATGAGAGTAGATAGGCAGAAATTCAAAATATAGAGTAGGTCAGAATTTTCTGCTTGTTTGAGCTGTGATTTGAAAAAGGGATTTCAATTCGCATGTCTCACTGACTTTTACTTGGATTTGAGCACTAGAAGCACCGTTAAAAACCCTAATTTTTTATTGAAAATTCTCACGGTCACTTTAAGAACTCTTGTGCATCAGGGGCACTTTAACCGGCTTTCGAAGCAGTTACTCCTCCCCTAGCTCAACTCAGAGAGACTACTTTGTGAGCTGTACTGTGGGCTCTTCAATACATTTAGTTCTATGAATAATTAAAGTCTCTCCTGCCCTCACCATTTGATTTCCAGTTATTTGCGTTGCATGCAATATGCTGAGCTAGTTTCATAATTCCTAGACTCAAAGGCAGGTTTCCAATCTCATTAAATGGAAGTGAATATGAAAACCAAGACTCTAAACGAAAAAAAAAAAAAAAAAAAAAGAGAGAGCTGTAAACCTGTCTCACATTTCTTAAAAATACTAAAAGTAAAACCTCCAGGAAAGAAATCAAAAGTGATGCCTGCAGAAGAAGAACTAGATGATTCTATGTAGAAATTCAAAGATATCAGGCAGTTTTTTTGGGGTGGGTTTTTTTTTGCCTTTTGTTTGGTTTGGGGTTTTGTTTGCTCTTTTTTTTCAGTTTTCTTATGTATGAAAAATATTTGTAATATCATACTTTGTTTGTGTTTCATTCATTTGCTAAACATAGCTTGGATAGAATTTGTGAAAGCCAACTTACCATCCAAACTAGTGACTATACTTCATGGCTGACTGAAAGAAAACAAGTTCTTAAGAGGTAAGTACTGCCACAGTGAATCCAGATGTACTTAGATGCTGGACAGAGAAGAAAAAAAAAAAAATCAGTTTGATGTCCTTCTAAGGCAAAGTAGATCAAACTCATTGCTTTCACAAGATAGAAGGTAAATCTGAAGAGACTGGATAGTTTCCAGCAGCAGTTATATCAAAGTAGATATAATAAAAAAGGAGTAGCTGCAAGAAAACGGACTAGAAGGTAAACAGAATGGAAAAGCTCCAGGCCATTCTGGAAGCAAGGAGAAGATTCCAGGAATATGTGGCGGTTAAGTTCCACAGTACAGGCAGCCAAAGGCTGTGAGGGTGATGGGAGCACTAGGAGGCCGTGCAGCACCCTGTGCTGGCCACAGCTGGTTCCCAACAGCTCTGGCAGCAGAATGAGCATCCCAGAATGTGCCAGAACTTTGGGCAGTTGAAGGAGCCCGTGAGCCTCTCAGGAGATGTATTTAGGAGTGGGAATGAGGGGTGCACACATCCATCCCTGAGGGACTGCAGCAGGAACAACCTCTGAGGGACTGCAGCCATGAGTGACACTCAGTGGGACAGGGACATCTCAATTTCAACCTCCCCTAACAGCCTCACCTCCACATCAGAGGAGTTCTCATCGACTGTGCAACCCTTGGTGAATACAAGAGCAATTAACACCCGAGAAGGGGAGAGGAGATCAGTTTGGCTCACTGCTTGTATTCTTTTATTGCCCGAGACCCATCAGGGATGGAAAGTTTGCTTCTGTTGGCAACAAATTGCATACCATTCTCTGACTCACAAATATTTAGCCTGAGACAAGGTTTTTGCTGGTTTACAGGGCCTACCACATTTGTTTTATGAAATCGCTTTAAAAGTAAAACTCAAGGATTTCCTATAGTTCTTGTATATAATGCAATAATTTGTGTGTATATATATATAAAGTATACAAAGAGCAGGAATAAATTATGAAATATTCACAATAAGAGACAACTTGTATATTGAAATAGTCTAGGAAGGGAGAAGGAGAGATTAAGAGATTATCATTTAAAAAAAAAAGAATTAAAAAAGGAAGCTTTATCTCTTTTCCTCCATTTTTAAATTCTGCAGGTGTGTATCGTATATGTTTATAAATTCTTCTAAAATTTTTCACAATTTCAATTAATTTTGAAGTATCAGGGTAAAGAACTCATCTTCCTCATGTTGTTTATCTAGTTTTATGGGGATAACATTGCAGAGTGAATTGTCAGCAGAATTTCTATCCTTTAAACTCCATCACTTATAACAGAGTTTTACACATAGCATAACATCTCTGATCTCTGGTTTGCTCAACCTAATACCCAGCAGCTTCATTTTCTTACTTTCTTTTAGGGTATTTGATACCTTTTATAACTATTTTGTCAGTGTATGCAGAGATGATTTGGTTTTGGTAGGGTTTTGTTTCAAATATTCCCTAGAGCATCACTTCTTGATTATTTTCTTCACTCATCTTTAAAACACGCCTTTGTTCTCCTTGTGTATTTGTGCCTCTTTACTCATGACATTCCTCCCAACTATAAGTTTCCCCTAATTGGCAGGTTTGCATTTGAGTTTCCTATGTGGAATGACCCCTTGTTCCTTGTTCTGCCGTGTCAGGAAACAGAAATGTCATTGCTGATGAGGGGCCTGAACCCTCTGCTCCTCCTTCTCATACAGTAGGCAATCTCCTTCTGTACACACTCTAGCTGCAGGGTCAGCCTTAGGGGAACTCTAAACAAGTGTCCACATGGGATACCAAAGTGGAAGGGGCACAGGGAGGGACAAGTATTCTTTGAGTTCATTTGTCTACCCCAGAAAGTCACGTCTGTCCCTTTCAATGCAAAATGGCCGCTGGCATTGCCCAAGTGTGTACATTTTAACCACGGAGAAGCATTTTTGTGCCTCTGGCTTACTACACAGGTACACCAGTGATGTTAATAACATCTCTGCCTAACAATGTGACATCGAGATCTACTTCTAATGGTTGTCTTTCCTCTGAACTGAGATACAAAAGCTGGTTCTGAAACCCTCTGTCAAACCAACTCTGACCTCATCCCAGGGCACGATTACCTAGTTTTGCTTGGGGCACCTAAAGCTCTGAAGATGGCCCTGCATAGCTGTGGTTGAAAATCCCTCTGCTCAGCGTACAGAGTGCATCCTTCCTTACAACTGAGTGGAAACCCTTGGTTTTTGTACTTTTGCTCCTCACCTAGGGAAGCGGAACAAACCGGGAGAGGGAGGAAGAGAGACTACACAGGCAAGAAGAACAGAAGGTAGTGCCTTCAGTTGGCACGAGCATGCATAAAGCCAAACCTTCTCCCTAAACCGAAGGATGCTGCAAAACAGAGAAGGTGAAAAGAGGGAGGGGGAATAACGCTTTGCTTCCTACCATATTCATAGCCTGAAGGAAGTCTATAGACAACCTACAAAGATGAGGGGATGGAAATGAAACATAAAGGACTAGATGTGGATCCCTTTTGCAACAACTGAGGAAACTGATGTTGCTTGGAGTATTTCAGGGATAAAAGAAAAGTTTCACACAAGAGCAGTTGTATAGTCACAAGCATAACTTGTTATCTACAGCAATGCCATATTCAAAACAAAAACTATTCACCTGCCACGTGAGTTCATACGCTGTAGCATATGAAGCTAATTTTCATTTTAGTTATCTAAATAGCATGAAAAATATTTTTATGCATACTAAAAAATATATCACAAACTCATTTTTTAAAAGGTGAATTGCTATGCGCCTGTTTAGTCATAGAGATACAGGTCTATTATTATTCAAGATTGTTGCTAATATGTACTTGTAATCAACATATTAAATAAAACAACCCATTAAATAAAAAAGTATTTTTTTTTTTAAATATGTGTTTTCATGAATTTATAGACAGATAAGAGCGAACAGAAAAGAACATTTGTTGTTTATTTTTCTAAAAATACTGTTTAAAGTATTTTACATTTAGAGCTGGATATTCTTCTCGATTTCATAGATTATGGATTCTGATACCATCATTATGGATTTCAACTCTAATACAATTTAGAGTTGCCAGTGAGTTACATTTGTACAAATTCTTTCAGTAAAATTAAAAAAAAACCAACATTTTACGAGTTTCATAAAACTCTCTTTGGAAGAGATGTAAAATTCAGCCCTTCTTGACTGGCTTGTCATTAAAAATCCCATGACACTTTTCACACAAGAAGAGCTATTAACTATAATATTCTGGCCAAAGTCCAAGTCACTTTCTGGCTACTAAATCCCCGGTTGGAAAAATTATTCTGTAATTTCATCAAAACCTTGCTGTGTAGAGCATCAAATTTTATCTAACAGACAGTATCATTTTGATAAGGCTTTTATGAACTTTTAATATGGCAAAATGATTTTGGGTCAATAAAAAGAAAAAAAAAAAAAGGCAAACCCCTCAGATTTGAAAAGGGATTATTTAGATATTGGCATGTCCTTCTTTTTATGATTTTTTTCTTTTCCCTTAGGAATTTTCAGGAAGCTTGCACATAATGGAGTGATATTTGTTACCCAATATATCATCCTTACCTGAAAACCATAGGCAGGTAAATAGACAAGTCGTCAGTCCCAGTATTTTGATTTTCTCTCCTTTTTTTTAGGTAATTATTTTTAGACACACACAAAAAACAAAACAAAACAAAACACAACAATTCCATGGAAATACCTTCATGAGGACGAAGACTAGGCTCCTAAAGGATCTGTAATTTGGTAAAGAAAAGCTAAGGATAAATGCTTAGAGGCTGAACAGGGACAAACTCAAATTTTAAAAAAGCATGACCAGTTATCGATGAAGATAAGGGAAGGAGCTTCATCTCTTGCTGTATTTAGATGAAGATAGGACTCTTTTCTGGAGAACATATTTCAGTCAAACTCAAGTTATTGGGTTCAATGAGGAGCTAAAAATCTGCGACTTACTTTACACAGAGATCAGACTAGAGGTTTCATGGTTCCTTTTTTTTTGATCCTAAATTGTTAAAAAAAAATATATCAAATTCAGTTAATGACCCTGACAATTCTGTTTCATTTTTTTGGCATTTCAAATCTCACCAGTCTTAAGACTTCACTACAGAATGTAGCTTAATTTTTGTGTGAAAACCCTGAGATCCCACTATATGTGATTTTAAACTGATAGCATAAAACAATATCAGATGTGAAATTTTCAAGAGGAATGTGAAAGGATAGTGTCAGTGCAAGCATGAAACCTGAAAAAAAAGACATAGTCTTGGGAGGAACAAAGACGTGGAAGAGGAAAGAGAAAGATCTCCAAGGATTAAATCTGAGTTTATTGTCCAAAATTCTTGGTACTTCTCCAAACTAAGCTTCTAACTCTTTAGACTTTCATCCACCCATCTCATTCTAGCTGCTCTGGAACTCAGGTTGCCAAGGTCATGTCTTGTAAGGGCAGAGGAGAAGGCTATTAAAAGAAAAAAAAAAAAAAAAAAA
>VWZK01019064.1:0-25801 GCA_013396935.1 Baryphthengus martii | reverse complement strand
AAGAAAAAAAAAGAGAATATCCAAAGTTTTTAAATAGTAATTTATACTAATTATGTTTCTGAAATAATCTGCCCTGAATGTCCCGATAAGTGTCCGTATTCTCCATCTGTTTATCATCTAAAATATGTTAGCAAGATGTGACTGCTCATCATGCAGCTCTCCCACAGCATGGTACAGGCACTGTAATAACATGTACAATAGAAATAAACTACTTGATTCCTCATTAGAAAATAAATTCTACTGTCCCCATACATTTACTTTACTTGTAAAACATTATACTAGAGCTCATGAAAACATTTACCCACAACAAAATTACATATTAAATGTGATCCAACACATACATTGTTACCTTAAGGCTCCTTGGAATAATTCCTTCAGCCTGTAGATGGAAGATTCATAAATCCGTCTGTGGCATTTTTCCATTATTGTTATTAAGCTCTTGGAATTTCTCCTTTTCCTGTGGTTGTTTTATGTGATTCTTGCCATTTTAGTATCTCCAAGTTCCTCAATTTTCACCCTATAAACAGATACTGGCACAATGCTGATCAGCTGTTATACAATTGAATTTCTCATGCATTAACTTACCCTTCTCCTTGAATTTGTTTTAACCTCTCTTTTTTAGGTTTTATTTAATAATAATATGGTAGACAACATTTCTGGCAACTTACATTTTCTTTCAGATCTCTTTTTTTCCGACATCATAGCACATGACCTTTACAAGAGCACTGTCACCATAATTCTGGATCTCAAAATTATGACCATTTTATAATCTCAGAAATGAAATCTTTCTTCAAGTATTTGTAGGGAAAAAAAAGACCACAAACAAAAAAATAAATAATCTATTAAGATGATGGTACTCCACTGTTGTATGACAACACAATTACTTCTTGAGATATGGGAGAGAACGATGCATTTATTCAGAAGTGGCAGCAATAGTCTCCAAATAACCTTATGCAGTAGCATGTTGATTTTTATCAAATATTATTATGAATATTCATACTTACTGAAAAGTTACTAATCAAACCCTTTCAGTTAAAAGAAGTCCAAAGGAAAGTCTGATATTTAGGATCTAAGGCTTGCCACAGTCACAGATGACTTCACTTTAAGTTCTTTTTTCTTCTTCCTTTCCCACTGTGTTTTAAAACTGTGCTCCTCTTTGCTGCAGAGAAAAAAAACCCACAACAGTTTTACATATAAATTTGGAATGATTACTTAGCACAACATATGAAGATATTAAAGTGTGACTTCTATGGATTAAATGAGAATTGCCAACTAATTATTTTTCAAAATCTGAATTTTAAGTTCTTTCTGCCTCAACTTCCTAACTTTAACATAGTTCCCTCCAGCAGCTGGAATAGGGAGGAGCTTTGTATAGGGATCTTAACTTTTGACAAATAAATAGATTCTGAAGCATGACATCCAGGTTAACTTTGACTTGTTGGGAGCTAAGAGTGGTTATCTCAGGGCCTGGCTGAAAACAACTCTGCTACGGTCCAGCAGGTGATATGATATCATTCTTTGCCTCACTCTAAATAACAAAAAGATCATTTATGCAGAGAGATTATTCTTCAGATACCTGTACTCTATACGTAGTTGCCCATGAGTATTTCTTGCTTTTTATCATCTTCTTTTGGCTGACTTAATAACTTGGTTTTGAAATTGATATTTCCCCCCCAACAATTAATAGAGGTAGCTGATCACTCAGGTCTGACTGGAAATTCTGATTGGGACAAATGCAAAAGTTAAGAAAATACTGTGGTTCAATACTATTGATTGTCTTCCTAACTTTGGTACCTGCTGCAGATTCATAGCTCTTCCTTCAGACATGTAAAATGTCCTCTGTAATCTTGACTGATAGGCTCAATTACAATGGTAAGATAACTCTATTATTAAGAAGAACTCTAATATAATAAATCAAACTATAAATAACCTTAAAGGACTTTTCCACACAGAGCTGTACTTAACACATGCTTTATTAAGTAGAGTTTATAAATTATACATTCCCTCTCATTCTCAACATCTCAATTTCACCTTATGAGGCCCATTTCAAACAATAGGATAATGCCAACCTAATCAAAAAAGCCTCATGCCACATATAAAATTATACATTTCATAGATATGAGACTCAAATTCCCTTTAGAATTTTAAATTTTAATTATCTCCCAAATTTTGAGTTATTCAACAGCAAGCTGCACAGTAAACCGCACTATTGTTTATTAAGCTTATTTATCTAAGTAATCAAAAATGTGTTAATCATCTAGTATTTTTTTTTTTTTTTTTAAGAGAGAGGGTTCTCCTTAAGAAAGCATGCTGTCTACTGTGAAGAAATATGATCTGTGAAAGACAACACAAATTCTAAACTTTGACCTGAAGGATTAAATCAAACGAGGCTTTATTTTCTGAATCCCTGAAACTGAATTAGCTCCTTTGCATTTTAGGATTTTAAAAGACATTTAGATTAGGTATTTTTCATTGCCTTATAAAGTTTGAAATTTAAATGGAACCCTTGCAGTAACTGGGAAAGGGAGAGAAGGGGAAATACAGATAATTGTCATGGTTTACAGAATTCACAACTAGGAACATTTCAATACTACTTTTCCCAGACTGGATCAAAGACTTTGGGGCTGCCAAAACACTTCCACTTTCTCTCAACTACTAAAGTGTTCAAAAAGAAAAGCCATGTTTAAGGTTACTAAGACACAATACTTCCAAGAAGCTGCTGTCAGGTTGTCTACGCTGAGCTTTGAGCTCACTTAAAAATGCAGTAGTGATAACATTTTCAAATATGGTTTGGTTGGTCAGATGACAATGTCAAAGTTTCCAAAACTCTTTTCATGCATGATATTTGAGCTGCAATAACATGTAACAAAGACTTTTGGAAAATGTGTTTAAAACATTATATCTTATTTAAGTTAGAATTTCATGTCAAGCAAGTTCAAATTTGTTATTTAAATATGGCTCTAAGCTCAAAGTAGACTGAAAAAGACAGGCTGTCCCATAGTGATACTATGGAACATTTTCTTTGGTATTTATAAATTATGAGGATGAGATAAAAGAGACCTCATCATGTATTTTGAAATACATATTCATTTCATACATGATAATTCATTCACAGTATAACTTTCAGTCTTTGAAAGGCAAAAAAAAAAAAAAATGATACAGCTCTGTTTTTCTGTACTTCTCTATCTTACTAGATTTTGTGGAGTTCAGAAGGCCAAAAATATCAAAACCTTTCCTAAGCATGCCCAAAAGTATATTTCTGGTTATTTTGGTGCTCTACTCATCTCCAGTTAGAACTCTAAATGGTTCAGAGTAGCCTATACAAAAGTAAAGGAGCTCTCTGTTTCCAAGATAACTAGTCTAGCCAAGGATTTGTAAGAGTAGGATGAAGTACCACTAGATTTTATTTTAAAAACATCAAAATATTTACCTGCTGCAAGTCTCCCACTGTTTTCTGTTACCCTGAGAAGATTCAAAATAAGTCGTAATTGTAGTACTTGACATTCAGAGCTTCTCAGCTCTACTTTTTCAAAAATAAATGTACATATAGAGAGATGTTGTACTTAGAAATTAACAAAGTACCTGAAAGCTGTGTTATAATAACATTCCAAGAAATATTTATTGTGTATCAACATCAGTCATGTCAGATATGTTAGATAGCTGGAATCGTATGTTTTATTAGGCAATGAAGTGAGGAATTTAGAAGATAGACTGTATCTGCACGTCTGAACTTTTAACATATTTTACCAATGAATACTTTTTATTGCTATGAATAGATTTTTAGCTAGACGTATCTTTTATGATACAGGTCCTCTAAGTACTTTTCATAGGTATTTCATTGGTATTTTTATAGCAGTTATACATTTGGGGGTTTTGTAATCATGAAATGTTGTTTAGGGCTCTAAATAATCAACCTATGTACAGAAGCTACGATATGCACATTGACAGGAAATTTGTATTTAGTCATTCATTATAGAAAAGAATTTCAAGATTGAAAGGTTAAAACTACTAGGCTATGTCCTCCTAAAAACTTCTCCATGAATTTCAAAAATCATTAGGAAGGGGAATAACATGTCATCATGTTATTATTCACACCGCAATTTTCCTTCTGGAAGAGATTTTTTATTTTTTTTCCTGAAAAGAATATATCCAGTCATTTAGCATTTAACTGTTATATGTCTGTCTTCCCTGTGACAGTTGCCTGCAGGGCGAAAAGCCTCAACAGATGTAGCATTGAGCAAGCATTATTGAAGGGAATAGAGGGAAAAGAAGAAAGATTACAAAGAAGTCAAAAAAAAAAAAAAAAAAAAATCAGTGTGCTGTTCCTTTCAGTCTATAAACAGAAATGGTACTGTTTAAAATTTAGAATTATAGTACAACATAGCTTTACATTTAAAGAGTTGTATCACCTGCCAACTCATGTCACTGTGCAAATCAACATTATCATCAAGGCCACTGAAACAACTGGGGCACATCCGACCAAACAGATACAGCTATCTATTCTACCCCAAGTATGCAGCAGAGATACAGTCAATTAAGAGGCAGTGTTAATTGAGTGGAAAATCATTTGGCTGGCTGGCTTCAAAGCTAAAAGAGGTGGGATAAGAGATGTCTATCCTTTACTTGCTATACAAGTGGGCCATTAAATATCAGCTTCAATTCATACTTTGGTTCTCATTTTCAAAGGTCTTTGGCCTGTCTATATTGAGTACTTCTTCCAGCACTGTAGCCATATCAGAACTCACAAGTTTGATTCACCAAATTAAAAATGTGTCAGCAACAAGAATCCTTGAGCTAGACACTGCAGCTACTCCAAGTCAGCAATGTAAATAAGCAATAATTTGAAATAATCAAATTTGAAACTGAAAGAATTCCCAGGGAAGTGGCATGTAGTAGATAAGGCAAATCTACAATAGTAGTTATCATAATATTTTATGTAATCCTTGAGAAAATCGCTTTAATTGGTAGGAAAAGCTGAATATAAACATTTTCACCAAGCAGGGGCCAACTGACAGCTGCTAACCTATTAAATGCAGCAAACATCAGTACATTGTCCTATTCTGATCGCTATTCTGACCAAGCTTTGCTTCAGGCAGAGTTGGCATGCGGTGTCTGGAAATGCTGACACTGATAGTTTGGAAGTGACTGCTGGTCTAAGTTCAGATGAAAATAGTTAAACCATCATGCTTTCTACTTCTGAAAAGGAACTGCAAAGTAGAAATATTTTGTGACTTTTTACCCTACCCTGGCTAACAACTTTTAGATGAACTTACAGAGTTGGTCAGTACAGTAGAAGTATTTTAACTCAGTAGAAGTCCAGCAACAAAGAAAGAGATAATGTGGATACCTGTGAGACAGAAACACACACAGTTAGAAAAAAAAAAAGAAATAGGTACACAAAATTTCAGTTGAAAGGTTTTATAGTATCATTCAAAACAGTGATGTTCTACCACTGTTGTCCACTCCTTAGGACAAAGATTTTAAAATGTGAGTCAGCAAAGCTGAAATCAAATAAAATGACACTATGCAGAAATAATTAGCTAATTATATCAGACAGAGTAAAATTAACATCTGATTCAGCCACTGCAATTGATACATTCTAGGTCATTTTCAGATGAAGCTACCTACTGTTGTGTAAAATCTGTCTGGAAAAAAACAAACAGGAAAAAGTGTACCAAGAGTACAAAGGTACCAAGAACAACAACAACAAAACAAACCAAAACTAACCTTTGAAACTGTAGATAGATGGATAACTGTAAATTAAAATACTAGGTTGGAACACCACAAATCTATAGATAAGATTTTGCAAATAACTTTTCTATATGAACCAAAAATTGAAAATTAAATACTTTATAAATAGACATAATAAAGATATTTGCTCATTTATTTATAGGATTTCACTTATTCTGGACAATTAAACACTGTTTGGATTTGGGGTCATGCTGAATTTCTTTTTAGCCAATCCAAATCTTTTATTTATTTGTCATTATCATTAAACACCTGTAAATCTTCAGAATTCGACAAATCTAAGTGGCACAGGATGGAAATATCGCCAGATGTTGTTGACAACATTTTAAAAGGGTATAAATGTCCAATGCCAAAATGAAAACAAAATTCACACCTTACATTAGACACAAAATGTTTTTCTGCTGACATATCCTGTTGGAATCTGAAGCAAACATCACCTCGGAGTAACACATACGTGGTAAATTATTTCCCTGGTTACCAAGCTGGCTAAAAGCATTTTATACACATTACTATAAGCAATAATTTTTATACTGTTGTCAATGAAAACATCAAAATTAATCAAAACACTCCTGTTCTTGTAGAAGACGCAGAGCTTTTTCAAATCCCAAATATAAATTTCCTTGACACTTCACATCATTTTTTTTTTTTAAAAAAAAAAAAAAAAAGAAGGAAAGAAAAAGACCAAGAGGCCATCACTATCCTAAGCTGCTTAGAGATAAGGAGGTATTAAAAAATAGAGTTCTGTGACCTGGGGTCATTAATTGATTGTTAGACCAAAAATGACTCTGTGAATAACTGCTTTGATTCTCTGTATCATCACAAAAGCATTCTTCCCACATAACGAGTATACTGATAGGAAAGTTTTCATAGCCGTTTTATCGCTCCTTTTACCTCAAGCACTACAGGTTTTGGGCTAACATGAGGTAGAGTTCACTAATATACCCTGTATCAATGCGCTGACCTTTTACTGTGACTCCCAGCTCCAGGAAGAACTTAGACTTACAATAAGAGTTTAAATTTGAGAGAGGTTATTTTCCAGATCTCTCTTGTTGCTGTTTGGAGGTCAATTGGTTGCAGTGGGGAGAGTAAAGGATATTTCTAATCATTCTTAGAGCAATGTATTCTGTTAGAGGGCAGTGATATTAAGAAGGAATGTAGGGAAACAGATAAAATGTAATGAAAGTTGCAGAGCATAAAGATTTTAACTAAACATCTACTACTTCTGGACTGTTGAAATGGCTTAACAAGCTATAGGTTGACCTGTGAAACCTGATATTCCACGCGACTGAGATTGACAGTTGGGTTGGGAACGGTAACCCTGTTAACCCCATGGGGTTTTCTATTCTGAAGCACACAGCAGAGAATCAGTCCTTCTCATTTTCCTGGGTGGAAGTAAGAAAAAAAAGAAAGCACCCAAGTTTGAGCAGCCTTGACCATTAAGGCAACATATAAAATCAGTGCATAGTGATGAGCATTACTGGAATCAATCACCAAGGGAAGCGTACTGTAGATGTATGGGATGGCACTCCTTACTGTGAACACAGACATTGAACATCGTATACAAAGACCTCACTGTGTAACAGAAAAGAATAGCCACACATAACATTTCCACAGGGATTCCAGAGACCGTTATGAATCATCTTCACACTAAATACTGGAAAACCATTTGAACTTTCCATCTACTGTCACGAATTATCATTTGGCTTCCATTAAATTCGCAGCAATTGTGCTCCAAAGTGATCATATTCATGATTTTAAAGAATATCCCACAGTTTTCCAGGAGTAGTAATCTAAAAAGTGAACTGCAAATGACTGTTGTGTTTGTAGGTAGCAGCATTCAGTGCCACCACTCCCTCATGTATGGAAGCACAACAGCCTTACCAAACCTACCTATGATATCAATACCAAGAAATGTTGTGTACAGCAGATGAACTCATGTATATTTAGGGAGTCCAAGTGATACTCGAGTATATACTGACGGACTAAGTAAAGCCTTATCTCCTATTTCAAGATGACCGCTAAGATGATGTTTTGGGAACTCTCTGTTCTGCACAGGTGAAACCACAGACAAAGAGATGTATTTCTACCAGGGCCAGCAGCAAAGCGATGCAGTTTAGAGCTGAGAATCACATTATGGAGCCCTGACCTCTGTATTTTTCTGCAAGGACCATGGAAACACAACTGCCATTTTTTGCCTCTTTGGGATGAAACATTCTTTTCCTTAAAGACACTTTTATTTCCTCCCTCCCCCAATCTCTCCTGCTGCCTATCTTCCTCTCTAGATACCTTGTGTGTTGGGAGAAAGGAAGCAGAGCAAAGAACTTTACCAAAGAAATGAACCAAATCAAGTCAAATTAAGGGAAGATGTAGAACAGCAAAACTTTCTTGAAATTTTCATCTTTTATATCTTTCTGTGGTTTGATCAGAATAGTTCAAATAAATACAGGCAAAAAAAAATATTGAGGAGCTAAAACAATCCAGAAGAGAAAGGAAGTATTTATCAGTTAAATTACGAGATACTAGTTAATCAGTTAGGCTTCAAATATTTCAAGCTAGTTTATAAACCTTATTTTAAGAGCTTTACTTTAACATCTGTAAACCAGATGCATCACAGAAGAGACTGTTCTTTTTCTAGTCAGTCATGCACCATCAAGACCATCTGAAAATCACTATTAATTCTTAAGTCTAGAAGATATACATGAAATAAAAACATAGCTACTAACAACTTTAACCCCACTAGACACTATTCTGAAAAGACTCTTTTTCTTACACCATTTAAATGCTCAATCTAATTACACTTGGAATATAAAAATATAGAGTAAGGTATTTGTAACTTCTTTGTAAATTACGATGGAAAGTTCAGACTCTTTTTATTCATTATCTTCTCAAAGCACGCATCAGTGAAGTGGGACATGTGGCAAGCTAATTAAAAATCAGGCTTTTTTTGCAAAAGACATTTCTTACCTATCCCCTTTCACTCAGACATGTGACGACTAAATGATCAATGAGGTCTGCAGCGAGAACCTGCAGTGCCTATCCTTATGTAAATAGATGGGAGCCTTCCTCAGCTACATCAATTCGAAAGCAGACAGTCCACCCTCACAAAACTTTGCCATTATAAAAACTTTTTGAACAGCAAGTCTTTATAAACAACCGCCAAAATGTACATAGGATAATACATCTCGCAACTAAAAAATACACATTCTTGGAAATCTGATTTCAAAAGTCAGCAGTCACATCAGATTACTTCGACCTGAACATTTTTTATTTTTTTTTATCAATAGGCAACAAATAACAAAAAATAAAACAAGGACATCCATGGCAGAAGAAAACAAGTAACTGCTGCCATGGACAAAACAAATAATGACCGATAACTAAGGAATTTCTGGTCCTTAGACTGGTAGGATAAACTAACAGGATACAAGTACTAACAGGATACATATACATCCAATAATGGAGACCACAAAGAATGCGTGAATTCTGTTGTGCTGCGTGGATCCCTCCTGTGTACATGTGTAAGTGTACACTTATATATAGATCCAAAAATCTATATGTGCACTCCCCCAGTAAATCTGAACAATCCTTTCCAAACCGGTTTTCCACAGTTTCTGACTTCTGCTCCTTTCTGAACTAGAACTAGTCAAGCAATTAAATTTGAATATCATTATTTTCCAATTCTGATCACTAAGCCCAAATTTATACATCTTCTAAAATTCAACAACCTGACATTACAAAGGAGTATGTGCTGAACAGTACAACTCATCACTGCAAATCATTATAAAGGTAAGCACACCAAATGGTTATATCCCATATTTCATATTCCATTACTTTCTGCTTGGTCAAACACATAATAAAAATAGCTTTGCTTTTTTTTTTTTTTTTTTTTTTTTTTTTTGAGACTGCTACCATGAAAAAGGGCTCACAAAACACCAAGACATACCCAAACATTACTTTTAAGAATGTTTTATTTCTATTTGACAAAAATATGGCTTAGACTTTTTTTTTTGAAGCAGAGTTCAATTTACACATGACTTCATTCTGCTTCTTCTCATCTTTGGAAGGTAATCACAAGGCCCAGATGCCAAGCTATGAAAGATCTTCTCCTTTCAGTTTCTTTCTGAATTAAATTAGATTTTGACTTGAGAAATGTGACCACATTATCTGTTTGAACATAAGGAAACTGCACAAATCCCTCATAAGACCTATGTAAAACTCCTTTTATGATTGAGAAGTGGCAATTTTCTCATGTCCCCATTTCTTAGAAGGGAATCTATGCTGCCCTTCAAGGAATTTGCATTCCAGTGCATATTTTTTCTGGAGCAAGTTGAATTTGGGAATCAGTAGTGCAATGCATAATCAATTGGTTATGCAGCATAGCAATTAGATCAAGTTTTGTGAAGATTCCCAATGCAATAATGATGCAGTAGTACAGCTAAGATGCCACAGAAAGTTCTGTAAATACAGCTAGGGCTATACATTTTTAGTATGAAAAAGTGTAAGATTTGTCAAAATAATTAAAAAAAAAAGGTAGCCCAAAAAAAGAACCCGAGGACTTGAGTCTGAATTTCCAGTGTCTGAATTTCCTATCTTCGTTCTCAAGCATTTTTTCTGTAGCATGTATTAGACTCATAGAAGAAAAACTATCTGCTCTCTAACTTCATTAAATGGGTCTAGTACAATGGGGACCTTGACGTGGACCAAAAGGCAGTAAAGATGTAAGTAAAATAGCATAAAGTGAAAAATAAATTAAACGCTTCCATTGTATATCAATATTTAAGCAGTATCTCTGCAGTAAGATAATACTTTGATTAGGGAAATTATAATCCTCAGAGAAAAATTGAGAAATTTTAATATCTTTTTTTGCTCTACACGCATTTATTCTTTCCGGTTATGGAAACTAAGCTACCTTATATAACTGAAAAACAGCTTTCCAAGGGTTGTGTGTATAATTGCTTTAAACTATTATTTGTATTTCTGAATTTGTTTGATTTCACTGAATACTTCACATTTTCTACCTATAAATATTAGCACATTTTCTAGCCATAATTGCAATTTATAAACATAGAAGTTGGGAAGCACTTTTACTCTCACTCACAACTTTAGTGTTCAAAAGGGACATCATGTAATTGTGAAATTAAAAGCATTTCTGAGGCATCGGTAGGAGAAAGAATGATTCTTAATACACGGATTCCCCAAAACAGTAGTATAATAGATGAAGGGTGGAAAAAAAAAAAAAAAATTAAGAGCAAGAATGAACACGGCTTTGTTATCCGTGGTCTAATAAAGGTGAAATAAGCTGTGAAGGCAAGCATTATAGACATGAGCCAGTAGGAGTACTGCCAAGAATAGTTCATGGGGCTATGAGCAGCTGGCTGAAAATCACTGCTTTCTTAGAACCTTTGGACACATTTCTAGACCACGGACTCCAAAGTAACCTTATCATTGCCCCCAGTGTTTCATTCAAATGCAGTTCATAAACATAAATCAGCTGGTACTTAAGTTGACAAGAGCAACGGTTCAAAATCTTAGTAGTAGTGCTGCTCACAGGTTACATTTCATAATGCTTCAATTCCCTGCTTCCTGTTGGAGGTTGGAGGAGAATTGTTGGGGAAGAATCAGAAAACCCATCTACTCCTTCGTCCCCAGTGCGTTGTATACTTCAGGCAAAAATGACTGCCACTTCTCTGCACCGAATGCCCCAGGGAAGTGAGTAGGTAGCTTGCAACTTAGTTCAAAGTCTGTGAGTTTTCTTCAACAGGTATGACAGAGAAGGTAAGAACTCAGACCTTCATCCTTATCAGATTAAATAGAACTTGTAGAATTAATGTGAGAAAGCAGAGGAATTTAAATTCCTTCCAACTCAAGTTATTCTAGGATTCTATGAATTTAACCATGGAACCCCTGGATTTTAGCAGACTCAAATGGAATTTCATTATGGGTTGTTTGGTTTTTTCTTTCCTATTGCTGGATTAAATCTCCAACCAAGTCCAGATACTCAAGTAAGTAAAAAGACAATTTTCTGTTAAAAATGAACCTGATAGATGTTCATAAACAAGACACTGGTAATAGATTTCAATACTACTAGATGATGTAATAAAATGAGACAAATTTAAAGAGAAAAGAAATTTATTTATTTATTTACTGAAATGGTTTCTGGGTTTTAGATTGTTTTTTTTTTTCTTTTTGTTTTTTTTTTGTTTGTTTTGGTTTACTTTGTCTTGTTTTTTTTTTTGTTTTGTTTGTTTGTTTGTTTTTTTAGTTTCATCTCAGTTTTTATTTAGTTATAAGTAAAAACAGACATCAAGCTAGATAGTACACAATTTAATTTTTTTTCTTTAACAGACAGCAATCTTTTTGTGCAGCACCAGTTCGAGCAATTTAGCCAGTATGGGATAGGTCTTCTCTCTCTCTTTCCTGCCTGCTGATTAATAACCCATTCCTGGGCTGTGGTGGCACAGATATCTGTGGTGGCATGCATACACTCCATTACTGTCTGCCATATCAAAGGTTTGCTTAATTTGAGACGTGGTTATTTTAAAAAAGATGTGGACTGTGGTAATGCATGCACATGAAATTGCAGACATTGCAGGAATGTTTCCAGTTATGTGACAGAGGGTGTGCATCTTTCAAAGTTCCAAGGGGAAGAAAAAAAAATAAATTTAAAAAAAGTTACATGAATGTGAAAAATAAATACTTTCATTGAGGAAAAAAATAAACATAACTTGTAGTTGACCCTGGCCAGCTTTAATTTATGGGGTGAAAATGGGACACACTCAAGCTATCTTATACAACCATAACACTGAAAACCATACACATATTTAGGGACTCAATAAGAGCACTATTTACCAGACAGGTATTTTCATAACTATACTAGGTGCAGATCTTATTTCAGTTTAACATTTACTATAACTACAATCAAGTAATATCGGCTCTGAAAACACATACACGTGAAATCATGGAATGCAGTATCCAGAATAGAAATAGAAGCTTGTGAAATCACCTTGAAAACACTTCTTCAAAGTAAATTTGATACAGTGGGTAGTATTAGAGACATTGTTTTTTCAATAAGTAAACACCGCAGTCTTAGTGCCTAGCACCTCATTAATATTATTATATAAGACTGTTATGGATGTAAAATGACAGAAGAATGGTTAAACTAAACAAGAACAAAAACAGAAAAAATGCACAAAATTAAGTAATATGGAAAGAATATTGCTTATTTGTTCATTTTATAAGTATGGAATTATATAAAGCAGCTCTGCTGCTCAGAAGGTCTCGTAACAGAGAATTTGAAATTGCGTTATGGACCCGATGAACTCAAGATTTGACCTGTGTCATGATGAAACGTTGACTCTTTTAAAACAGAGAGATCTACTTTCCCCCTACATTATTCTGAAGTTTTGTTTTGTTTTTAAATAAGTAAAATAATTCCTATTAAATAAAATGATGACAGGATAAAATGTCTAAAAGAAAATTTCTATTTCTAAAAGTGCTTAGAAAAAAATCCCTCATCTGCAACATTACTACTTAAAATATTGCAGCCACATGGGACTAAATTATTATTTTGCAAGTTCCATAGGGTGCTACAAAAACCCAGATGGCATTAAGTTTTACATCCTTTCAATTCATTTTGTATTATACATTTTACCACAATATGCTTTGGTAATACCAGGTAGATCTATACAACGAGTCACTGACATTCCTTCAAGAAAATTAGACTGGGTCCCCACAGACTTGTTCAGGAAAAGCATGAAGAAACAACTTCCTTGAAAAAGCCAAACAAACAAGGAAGTCATCATTTAGTGCACTAAAGGTCAGCTTAATGTGCTGAACTCAAGGGAATAGCTTGAAAGGAATTAAGCAAATTTGGAATTCTTTGAACTCAGTAGGAACTGCAAATCCTTTGTGGATAAGACCTCTAATGAAGAATGTCCCAGACAATATTTTCTGTTCTGACTATTAGCAATTACACATATTTGGGCTCTCAGCGATAGTATTTCATCATAATGTAACCAATGCATATTCTCCGTGTGGTGTTTCTCTTATTTTAAACATGACAGCGTCACGATTTGTGCAGTGTTAGTTCTGAAAAATCACGAGCTCCACTCTCTCCCTGAACCAGTCCATGCCCTCTTCTTCAAACTTTCAAAAAGTGTGCCAACAGTTGTTTTGTTGAGAAACTCACAGGGCTTTTTTTTTTTTCTTATTTTTAAAATTTTTTCCCTTTCTCTACCAAACCAGATACTTCTCATTATTAGAGTAAACTGTTAAAACACGTCTAAAAGTTAACTGTGGGCAAACACACTCCCAACTTAGAATCACTGGGTGATTTTCAGAGGCAGTGTGGTAAGAAATCTTGCATAGTTTGTGGACTTGATACAACTTTAAAGCAGCCTGAAAATAAATGAGTTGATTGTGACTTTGCCATGTTGTACCATACGAGACTGAATTCTGTCTAGATCACCTTACTTTTACAAATTAATGTTCACAAATGCAAAGAATGGGAACAGGACATGCGACATTTTATCCAAAATATTAATTTAAATTCAGTATAACATCCTACTTAAATCAATTTATTTCCTAATACTGTAAATAGTAATTATTTCTTAGCTAAAAAAAATCTATTTATGTCACAATTCTGAGACAATGGCACATTTATTAATAAAGGAAAAACTAGAAGCAGAGGTTGACAAAGCTTTGGCTGTAGAGATAAAACCAGTGCTCCTGAAAGATGCAATATGTAGCACTCTAAGCATAACTTAAGATATTTTAAAAGCATGAAAGTAAAAGTGATATTTGAATATATTTACAGCAAATAAAAGCAATTCAGTATCATGCAAATACACAAAAATTCATATACAGTTTAAAAGGTGCATTGATTTTCAAAACACTAACTACAGCCTTGCTTGCTGCAACATACTGTATGAATATCTTTCACATCATGACAAGACAAACTTCCTAACTTTGATATCAGTTTAACTCCACTCTAATTCTGTTTGAAGCTAAATGTTGATTCATGTTGGTTTTTTCAGTTCTTTTTAAAGACGTCTCCCCTTGAACAGCTTACTGACATATCTGGCAGTCACATGAACGCAGATGAAATTCGCACTGAGCAGATGTTTTTCAATGGGAAAATCAGCATGGTTAAATGTTTGCAAGATCACTAGCAAGATGCTGTCTGCCCTTAAACATATCCTCATCTAAGGAGGAGGAATTTAACAGGAATAAACTAACCACCTGACTTACTAAGCTTGTAAGGTCTGAATCTAGCAGCACTATTATATTAAGGTTTCTCTCACAGTGTGATCAACTTTATTTAATCAACTATTTTTAATCACCGCGTTAGCTCACTAGAATTGAGAGTTAGACTTTATTTTCCCCACATTTTTGGTGAGTTTTTCATTATGTTGTGAAAAGAGCTACCACCATGAAAAATGACTTTTTCCTCAGTATTGGTTTTAACACACTTATGCCTAAAGCACTGAAAGCAAAGTGCTTTGAATCACACCAGCAACAAGCTTTTTTTTTTTTTTTTTTTTAAAAGTGGTGATAAATATTTCTAGTTTGTCTTGTACAACACTTTGACTTGTGCAAGAAACTTTCTCTCTTTGCATAAAAAAAACCCCACCTTGTTACTGACTATCCCTGATAACATGACTTTGAAATATATTACCTGATTCTATATTTTGAAAAATCAGTCTAACTTGCCCAAGACAGACAAGGTCGCACTGTTGCAAAAGCGACCTGAGGTGTTCTAACTACCCAAGAAATCTTTATCAAAGACATCTAGAGTAACATTAATCTCTAGACACTAAGCATACAAAGACAATGATCAAATTCTCATTAACTAATTTACTGTATAAAACAGGTTTGGGGGAATATAGAAGGAAATTTGATAACATCAATGATTGTCACTGGTTCACTCTCTTCCATCAATCAGTATTGCCATCTTTAAGATGCAAAGATGACTGCAAAAAATTGTAAGGAGACTTCTTCAATCTATATTATTGCAGGTTTATATGTAAACCACATTTTCTCAGCAAGCATAAAAGCAGATTTTTCTTTTCCCTCCCTTTTTAAAAAGAAGTAAAAGGAAAATTATTCATTTGATCTCTTTATTCCAGCATCTGGCTTTAACAAACCATAAAATATCACAACATTGCCCACAAAATGAAGAGAACAGAAGCAAAGATACAGTGGCACCCTTGAGAAATTACATTCCTCCCTGGTACTGGTAATGCTTGGAGAGCACATATTCATAGGATCTGAAGCACATGATTGGTGCCCTTGGGTTTTACGGTTACTTACGTCTGTAGAGAGTATTATCTGTCAAGTAACACTGCAGTTTAAGCTATTCTGCTTCAATAAAAGTGGCAACCTTGGTCTTTAAACCTGGTTTTTATCTGTATATTCTTCCTGCACCTTTCACAGTAGTGAGCACATACAGAGCTTTAATGTGCTTTTCCATAGCACAAATGACACAGTCATTAATGAATTACATTCTTAAATGAGCTAGGCCAGATTCCACTCTCAAATATACAACCATAACTTTCATTGGTTGCAATCTTTGTAGCCTCAATGGAAGCACAGCCCCGACTTTGTATTTGAGGGCAGAATGTGACCCACTGCATCCATTAACTGCCTTTAGTCTGTATAGCTCTTTATCAAGTTGAGGAGGGGAAAGACACAGATTAATGGATGGAGAATGAAAGTGAGAAAAAAAAGGATTCTCAAAGGTTTCTAACGAGCAGAGAGACTGAACACAACAGCAGCTTCAAAAAGGATGCAGAAAAATGCTCAAATGTTTAAAGGATTAGTAAAGCACAAATCATTGTCAACACTTTGAAATATAAAGATTATATTTTTAGTTGATTACTATTAGATTACTCATTATTATTAGAATTATATTTCTTATATTTTAACTTAGGTAAAAAGAATGAGTTTAGATGGGATTTTTATCATTCTTTGACAAAATATAAAGTTTTATCTTGATATATTGAATTTGGGTCTTGTGTACTCAAAGTAAAATACCAGCATGTGCTGTAGCTATTAAACCTCATTGTAAGGGTACAAAATTAAAATTCAAAGATGAGTTTAACTGTTTCATATCAAATAAAAATATCTTACAGTTTAACATAAGGTTTTGACAAGAAAAAAAAAGGTGGCTTAATATATCCAGGTTCCTAACAGAAGTGATTCTGAGTTATATCGGATATAATCTTTGACAGTTTAAAGCAGTTTCTTGCAAGGAGATTGCCTGAGTAAAGAATTCAAAGAATACCAGCATATTTTGTGCCCTTTAGTCTTCTGAAATATTTAGCACTGTAAAATCTAGAAAGCTGGTTACAGTCATTAACCCAGTCTGAAAATCCTCGTGGTGTTTGAGAGGGACATTCAGATACTCTGCTTCAAATCTTAGAGGTGCATTCTGTTTAGAGGACTGAAGTGCTCATCCACTGGATTACCAAAACGGGAGAGCGCAAAATTCAGCAAACGGGACGCTCTAGATTCATTGTCCTCCGCTCTTTTTCAGAGGCAGGCACCTGAGAATACATTTTCTTACACAAAGGAAGTGGAATAAGGAAGGCTGAGACCCAGCTTTGCTTCAACGTGCAGCACTGCATGAGGAGAACACTCAGACAGGTTGAGTGTCCCAGCAGCAAGGCCCTCAGTTCCTTGCCGGGAGAGAAGTGGAGCTGCAATTGAGACTCAGTGGCCCTACAGAATCATGAAGGTTGGAAACGACCTCCATGATCATCCAGTCCAACCGTCTACCCAACATTATCATGATCACTAAACAAGAAACTGTATTGGAGATGAGATTGCATTGAGTTATCACAGGTCTTAAAAAAAAGGGCAAGCAAAAATTGTCTCACCAAATTATTACAGAATGAAGGTTTAGTCATTATCCTTGAGAAACGAGAATCATCTACTATAATAAATTTTTCTGATAGAGTATTTCATATCTATTTTGCAACCTTATTAATTAGAAGAAAACATCTCTCACCCCATTATATTTAGACCTTCATCAACACCTGAATTTAAAGGAAATAAAGCATCATTACAACCTTACAATCTACCAAAAATAAAGCAACGCCAGTTTAATTGTTTCCGATGATTCTGCTCAGGGAAAAAAAAGAATCATTTAAAAGCTTATTATATAATGCATGTGGCTCAAGGTTTGTGTTTTCTAATTGCAAACAAACCCACATATTTTCAAAGAAACATTCACGTATTAAAGTATTTTCAATAGAATTTTTGCCTTCAGTTTGTTTTCACACAAAATATGAGACTCTTTTCAGGTTAATGGATAAATTTACTCTTCTCTTTCTTTATTATAAGGCAAAGATAAATAAGTCTTTTTCACTCAATCTACTGAGATAACTTGTGCCCATGCCGAAAGGTGATCTGTTCTAATCAACTTCGTGAAGTCTGATGGAATTACACTGAACATATTTCATACCTGACACAACTACAGAATGATACAGTTCAGGACAAACATTGGTGACCTGAATAATACATGACAGACAGATGACCGGGTGAGAAAAGTAATTTTTCACCTACACCACTTGAGTTTCTTTATTAAAGGCTGAGACATATTTGATGGAAAGAAGGTTGCTTTGCCAGCTAAAAGCTAGTGTGTTTTATTAATAGCTCAGTCAGTATTCCCTTGCCATTTTACTACTTGAAACATTATTTTGACAATAAAATACTACATGCATCTAGTTTGTATGGAAAGTACCGTGGAAAATATCACCAATATCACTAAGGAGAAAAATAAAGATTTAAGAAATATAATGTTGTTAATTATTTAACTGTTAATTCTTAATAACTGCACATATTTTAAATTCAAATTAAAAGATTCACATGAAGGATAAAGGGATTCTGGAAATAAATCAACTACATAATCACAAGAGAATATAGCAAATATCTGTAAATGAATAGAAATAATCTTTCCCATGAGCTTGCAAGCAGATATAATACATTTAAAAAGCAGCGTACTTTTCATAAAAGGCAAGTAAATTTGGTCTCAACAATAAGATATTGTTTTATGTGACAAATAATATTTTGACAAAGAAGGTTAAGTGTAGGACAAACAAAAATATTTCAGAAGTTGGCCAATGAAAAGGTGGACTGCCTCAAATATTTCTGTGTCTGAAACCATAACAAGTTTTATTCTTGGCTGTATTTTTCCTCTGCAGACAGAAGCCAGGACAAATAGCTTTCTACAAATTCATAGCATGTGACACCAGTAATTCCAAAGGGTAAACAGAGAGCACATGCTTATATTGTACTAATGATGCTTGCTCCATCAATTTAATAAGCGGGGCCCTTCCACCCATCACTGCTATCATGAATTCTCAATGATCTCTTTTTTAATGCTCAAAGAAACTTAAAACTTGAAATGAAATCTCAGAACCTTCTTGTGATGCTGTTCTACTTGCTGTAACAGAAAGCATACCAGGTATATTTAAACTACATTTCTTCAGTTATTGCTTTTATGGTAGCCTTTTGAAGCTAATTGAATGCAGATGTCATACTCAAAACAGTCCAAAAGCTGCTAGAAGTGAGTACAGAACCAATCATGGAACTAGAGAGCAAATATCATTGTATAGCTACAGATAACTTCACTTCATAGAATAAGGACTTGTTCCTTAATAAAAGAAAATACAGAACAAGATGACCTGAGAGAAATAAAGTTATTTTTAAGTACTCCATATATAACACTGGACAGGATTTTCTAACATTAGTAGTAGTACGTATTTATATAACATTAACATAGAGCTTTAAACGCACAGTGCTTAATCAGATTTATAATAAATTAGACCCAATTATTCATCAGAAGTTGTCCTAGATCTGCAAATGACTTTAAAATAATACCCTATTACTCCTAGTTAAAAAAACTTCACGTTATTATAATGAAAACTATCTGGAGATGAGAAAGAAAAGAAACAAATGTGCAAATAAGAACGGTTTAGGCCCCTTCCTCCTGTTAATCAGCAAGTTATAGTAGCCTGTTACTTCATAGTTACAGGCTTAATGACTTACATCTTACAAGTAGGTTGAGCTGACTGCAATCTGGAACACTGGTTGAACCTCATTTCTCAAGATACTTTGCTGGGTTTTTTGCTCATATGGTATAGCACAAAGTTGTTAAAAGGCAGCGAGGAAGAGCTTCATCATAAACTTTCACTTCATGACAGAACCACTCTTGTTTGCCAGGTTACTATTCCTTTCTTTTGATTTCCAGCTTTTATTCCTTTTCAGCTCTAGGTTTAGTTTTGACTGGTCTTTGCTATAATGTGCTGTCAAGAAACTTGCTCATACTATGTATCAGAACTCTAAAGAAGAAGGAACTGTACCATAGATTCTTTAGCCACATCTTTTTAGCCAGTAGCTATTTACGTATACAATCAAAGGCATTTGTCCAGCAAAAAAGGATGCAGGCTAAGCTGTGAACGAGAAAATTGGCTTTTAAGTCTATCTTCAGTGGAGGAAAATCAAACAACTGCTACTCTTCCTTTATAAAAGATTAAAATGCTTAAAGGCCTTCAATGTTAAATCAATAGATACAATCTAACATGTAAAGCAAGAAAAATAGTAAGACTAGACGTCAAGGAGTACCAAGTACATTATGCAAACTGTTCATCAAAACACTTGCCAAAGAAAATCACAATCTTTTCCAACAGAATTTGTAATTCTTTCTCTTACAGCTTGAGGAATGACATTCTCTTTGCTCATACAGCCTTTGGTCTTTCTAGCTGCCCTCAATCTATACTAAGCAAGCAAATAAAATTAAAATTACAAAAAGCAAATGAACAAAGTAAATTCTCCGTTTCCATTCCTCCTAGAGGGATTCATGTTACATATATTTGATGTTTCATCTCTTCTTAGGAATTAGCTTTCTCATCCTAATTTCTTCTTCCCAAGAGTACTGCTCAGATTACTGCATGCCCACTTTGGGGAAAGAAAATCTAACCCATAGTAAAAATGTCTATAGACAAACAAGTTATCCTCATAGCACATGTCATGCCACACAAGCTCTCATTCCTCTTTTCATGCCATTTTTGGTAATTTGAATTATTTTAATTCTGTCTTTTTGTTTGTTTGTTTTCTGTAAGCATTATCCTTTGAGAAAGAATATAGAAATAACCGCTACTACAGAGGGGTACAGACTAAAAAAGGAAGAGGAAAAAGAGCCTTTCTTAGAACAGGGAATCATGCAAAACTGCTGAGATGAGGAGACAGAAATCCTAACATTATAAATCTCATAGGTTATCAGCAGAAGACAATAGAAAAAGCTCTAAATATTAGAAAAAATTATCTATTTAAATAAAATATTAGATTTACATTTGTGTACGTTTTGGACCAATTATGCTCTGGAACACATTCTTGTAGGTTTCTGTAGAAATCAGTAAATCGAACTAACATGTAAATGGCAGAAAAATTATACCTTGGAATCTCTTACTTCTTTCATTTTCTTCTCTCCTTTTGAAAATTAACTGCAATTGTGAAGAATGTAGAGACATTTTTTTCATTTGAATGTCAAAAAAAGTCACTGCAGAAAGACAACATAGATTCGTATTTATCCCAAATGAATTTTCATCTTTGGTATAACCAGAATGGTCTCTTTCATTTCGAGAGCACAGGAAAGATTGCCTGATGGACTGAGCTGCCAGTGAGGGCCTTTCAGTGTCCTTCCCCACATTTCTTACCCATATGTCACAGAAAGTGGATTCCTTCATACACTCTACTATTCATTGAGATTCTCGTGACATTTTCTAGAAAATGATGTATGATTCCAACCAAGTTCTGGAAAAAACTATATCATGGTAGATAATGGAGCAGATCCTCCTGAACACTCTGCTAAGATATATGGAAAATGAGGAGGTGGTTGGCAGCAATCAGCATGGCTTCATCAAGCGCAAATCCTGCCTGACAAATCGGGTAGCTGTTTATGATAGAGTCAGTAGACAAGGGAAGAGTAACTGGCATTATCTTTCTGGACTTATGCAAAGCATTCGACACTGTCCCACATAACATCCTGGTCTCTAAATTGGAAAGACATGAATTTGATGGAAAATAGAAAAAATTATGGATATAGTCATATGGAGTATACAACTCAGAGATACTCTTCTGGCAACTTAGGAGACAGGAGTAAACATGGGATTTGTTACACTATGATAGAAAAGAAAAGGAAGAAAATCTATACATTGGTGACGATGACAGCTTTTTAAAAAATTTATTCTAAAAATAATTTTCACTTCTGCTCAGATTTTCCTAAAATTGTTCTTGAATACTGTACCACTGGTGTACCTTAAGAAGAATTACATGCAAGCTGCAGTGCATTTTTAATTTTTATTTCCCTTCCACACGAGGGACACTGACAACATCCCTTCCACACATGAGCTGGAAAGGTTTCTGTTTGAGGAAATATTTGCTTAATTTTATGAGCTGTAGCTACATTGTTAATTCGGATCTGGTTCTTAAGTTTCCAGGATAAGTGGTCACCTCAGGCAAATACTCTATGCTGTAGGTCTACTAAATGAATAAACACAGCTTGTCACTATGCTGTAACCGCCAGCTCCCAACTTTTTCATCTGATATTTAGCTTTATAGGAGCATTTCTAATCACAGCACAAAGTCTTGTATTTATCTCAACTTATATTCATCACCTCCTCGCTCGATGGCTGTCAATTTTCATGCAGTTCCTGGATATGCTGTTGTAAAACCTAGCACGCTCAGAAGGAATGTAGACTTTTTAGCTTAAAGGAAGAAAAGTTCTAATTAAGAGGTGTAAATCCTTCTGTTCCATGTATTTTTAAAAAGGGATTAGAGCCAACACTCACAGTTTTCTGAGAAGAACAATCCCTCCAGCTACTGAGTGTACTGCATAAGGGAGTAGAGCCAGTTTTAGCCACTTAGGAAACTCAATGTATTTGCAGAGGGGCCAAATACAACAATCAACTGTATGAACTACAGAAACCTTCAGCAATCCAGTGGTGAAACAGTTGGGTTTGAGCCATTTTTCCATTTAAATGCAATGAGAAGTAGTAGGGCTCTTACTCTTTGCACTCTGAGCTTGCAGAAGTTTCCTTTGTGTGTTTACTTTTAGAAAGTTTAATAAATAAATATGAAAAACAAGAAAATCCACTCCACAAGTCAGTAGATGCTTATAACAACGGGATGTTATTTCATGTAAATACTAGTGCTACTACGTCATATATACAATTTCTCTCTATCTTGTTTCTTATGGAAAAATAGCAGTATAGCTTTATCTTCCGATCTGAGGGAAATAATAGGACCCCACTGACCCTTTGCTTAGGCTCCAGCTTTTAAGAATGGTTCGCAACAGTTTATTTGTAAATGTAACATGGCTTAAGTCCATAAGAGTATTGTAACTAAAATTGGAAAACATAGGTGGGAAAAAAAAAAACACAGAAAAAAACAAGAAAGCTTTTCTTCCCTGATGCCTAGAATTCTTCCAAAAACTCCAAGGAATAACTTTTAAATTTTTTTTTCATGAAGCTTAATTTACGCTGACATGACATGTCTTTCTTTGGCTCTAGTGAAACCAAAACCTCTAATTAAAAGTTTCTTTTCTTCCCCCAAATTCAGTAAAGCTGAACTGACAGTATTAGGATTTAAAAGGGAACACACAGTAAATGTAACAGAAAGACCATTAGGTAGTGTGCACCCAACATTTTTAAGAAAAACACAAACACAACAAATTCAAAAAAAGTCTCATGAAAAGAAAGAAGTAACATGGAACTGCCACAGTAACATGATACAAGCTTTTGGAGATTGTCATGTTAAACAGTTCCCATCAGCACGGGTTTTTTTTTTACATTCTCTCTGTAACTGAGTTCCTAGTACTCCACTTTAAGAAATAAAACATTCAAAAGTTACCTCAGATCAGAGAGACAGCAACACAGATTTCACCAGTTTCACGGGCAACCCCCAAGATTAATTTTAAAATGTATCACAAAGAGTTAGCCTGGCTAAAGTTGGATCAACTCATTTTCATAATATGTTTCATCTTTTATTTTATTGTTTGGAGAGCAAAACATAAAAAAATTAATGCAGCCACACCAGCCAGACATTAATTTTACAGACCACTTGTAATTCATGTTGTCTGTGAGGCTGACCAATCTCATAGAACATAGAATGCTCCGGATTGAAAGAGACCTCCAAAGGTCATCAAGTCCAACTCCCCTTGCAGTAAGCAGGAACATCCTCAACTAGATCATCATTTGCTCTACTTGAGATATGTTACATGAAAGCAGAGCTAGGAATATAACCAAATTCAAGATCCAGAGTGTTTTCTCGTATTTTCTGTTTTGAGTGAGGGACTCTTCAAAGCACTCAGCCAGACAACCACTATTATTAGCAGTGTCCCATCTCTGAGTTTTCAGATAGGCTGATGAAGTTTCTAGCCAACAACCTCACTGAAGCAACAGAGGAAAAACTAACACATGGGATTATACATTTTGCCCCATATTTGACCTGCTCTTGCTAATCTTTGGTTTCAAATAGATTGCCTCAGCCCTAGTTAAAACACCAGAGAGCAAGAGTCGGGTCAGGAGGAGGAGTTGAGGAGGGACATTTGCAGTCAACTGGAGAGCAACCAACAACCCTTCCCTTCCCAAACCTTCCGTTCCCTTCCTCTACCGTGGTACAGTTTAACAACATACCAAGAAGATTTGCCCTCCATCTTCAAGATTTACCTCTCTCCATGCCATGTAGCACTCAGCAATGCAATGTAAGACCTCATATGGGCCTTTCCTGGGACCTCTTGATCAATATAACATCATCTGCAATGCTTTCTATTCTAAGGCTTCGTGACTGTAGAAGCTCATCCAGCCTTATATCCCCCTTTTCAGGTGGAGTCAAATACTGCATAATACCAAAAGCATTAGAAAATTGATCATAACTATATTGTTTAAGGACTAGACCTCTACAGATTTTCACAGTTTTCCTCTCTTTACGTGAGAAGTCTCAGTAACACTGATAGATAATGTGCATCAGTAATCATTGAAGAGCTACTGTTCACTTTGGTATCTTTTTGTTAAGAAACCGCAAGAACTAATGTTGATTAAAACAAGAAAATAAAAGAAAAATATTTTAAACATCCTAGTAGGACAGGAGGTAATGATTTTAAACTAGAGCAGAGTAGATTTACATTAGAAATTAGGAAGAAGTTCTTTACTCTGAGGGTGGTGAGACACTGGAATGCGTTGGAACTGGATGATCTTTAAGGTTCTTTCCAACTCAAGCCATTGTATGATAAACAAAGGAGTAAGAAACAGGGAAAAGAGTTCCAAATACACAAAAAAGAGGCAGACATTTTTTTTCCGTTGATTGTTTCTCCAAGAATATCAATAACAAAGGGAATATGAGAGGAATGCAGACTACAAATGGTCTTCATGGATGCAGTGGTGGCTTAGATAAATAGCAACAAGAATTTACAAACTGTAAGGAGAACTGTAGAGTTGCAGAGTGACAACTGCTGCTGCTGTTCGGTTCCAGCAACATTAATGACAACAAAAGCACATCCATTTATGATCCTGAGAGAGGAAAAACTAGGATGAGTTATACTCATGCCCTTGCACATAAGGGTCAGGCTGGAAATGGTTTGGCGCAGGCGATTGTCTCTACCAAAAGTAGTGGGTTTCTAACTAAATCCTAATAATGCAAACATAAAGGCTGTTAATGTACTTATTAGCCATCCCAAAATGCATTTCACATTGGATGGTTACAATACATTATACCAGAAGCAATCACACCTCTGTAATAACAGTAGCAGTTCATTTAAGGAGAGCGAGTATCCCTCTTCCTCCGACCCATTACCTGAACATGATGAATGGTGATGGCACTGGGCTCATATGGGAGGGAAGTGGAGCTGGAAGGTGAAAGAACTGTCTTTGTGAGAAATAAATGTACAAGTATAGGTATATCTAGCTATATTTAGGTATAAACATTTTGAAAATCGCCACGATGAAAGGAGGCCTCCAAAACCTGTCAAAGGTTGTTTAAATAGGAACCAGAAAAA